>LD363392.1:0-36603 GCA_001465055.1 Ptychodera flava
CCTTATATATTTTGCTTCCTACTCTAAGTTCATCCAAACGACCCACCTGCGGGCTATCGTGTGAGCCAGCCTGGAAAGGATCGGCTTCTGCAAGGGCATTATCATCATAGGAAAAAGTTGTTTCATCAGTAGCATCATCGTCATTAAAATTTGCATCATCGAAATCCTGGAGTGGTATATCTTCTCCTCCTTCTGCCATATTGTCTTTCTATATTACTACAATTATTTTTTATCCCCCCTTACATATACAGTAAAAATGCACATCTCAGTTATTGAAAGCGTTGAACAGTTGGCTGATTACATAGAAAGAACAAGTGCTGCATATCGACGAAGTTATAAATTAATGGGTCGAATTGATATGGCTCTCAATATTACTAAAGGAATTCTTGTAAGTTCTGCTGTAATAGCAGCAATTCCAACAGTTCCGGTACTGTTAGCCTTAACTCCTATACCAGGTGTTATTATTGATGTGATACAAGGGAAAACTGGTGTAGCAAAGAGACGAGAGAAATATAAACATTATTATGTTCAATATAAACAGCTTCTTACACAAATACAAGAAAAAGGCGCAACAACAGAGGCTCCGGGGTCAGAACTTATTCAGGACATATTTCATCAGGCGCTAGAAATTCAAAAACAAGAAGGATTTAGTCCGCCGCTGGAGCGATATCTACGATATTATGGATTGAATGGATATGAAAGTTAGTTAACTTCGTTTTCAACATCAGCTAGACTCCGCGACTGACTGACAACACGGGTAAAAGTGCCTTTATATAGGCTAGTTTGATGGTGATGACTCACACGGAATTTCCCGTACATGTTTATACATGTTGTGTATTTAGGTCAGACAGAACAAGTTTCTACATGTCCACTAGTGGTCCGTTCTAATACCCAGTGAGTCATAGCTACTGTATTGCGCAAGTTCCATTTGGAATGTGAATGACTCAGCAGGGAATTTCCCCGCTTAGTACAGGACAATGCACTGCTGCGCCAGCTGTTGCGCATGCGTGAGTTCATATATAGGTCAGGGTTATACTTTAGTTACATGGATGGTTAAATTTTCCTTCGCTTCATGTAGATAAATGAATAAAATGGGGTGTAAAATTCTTATTAATCCCAGTTGCCCACGTTTACTTTACTACTCATGTACGTATGTCATAGCAAAGTTCAATAGTTTAACTGTTTAAAACCAAAACCAACATAACACTCATGAAAGAGTTTTAAGCAGTGAGAAGTTTTTTTATCAGTAAGGTTTTGATTGGACTACCTCAAGGGTAGAACTCCAGCTCTTATCACTGAATATTTCATCACCTGCTTCAACACTTTTCCTTAGCAACATGGTATCTTATTTCACAAGGCAATTTTAAGGATCAGTCTAAAAGCATCATGGTGTTTGTCAATCAAATGTAGCCGGTAAATGGGAAGGCGACTGCAGCGACAGTGTCTTTACCGATTTTTGGAAGCACCATCGTGGCTGCATTGAGATGTATACTTTCACTCCCATAATCCTTTGTGTTTGAACTATCCCCGGTGCAGTGCAATAGTGAACTGGCAATGGGAGATGCAGAGGATTGCCCGAGAATGAATTTCCGCCTGAGTTTGCCATGTGTCAGTCAAATGAAGTTGCCAGAGTAAAGATTTACAGTATTTTCAAGTATTTTCAACCGTCCGATGTTACTTTGTTGAGGGCAGATGTTTTATATTATACGTCTGCCCGATACCTCTCCCTGATTTGTCATGTCATACCGGCTACTCTTTACACAAGTACCGAGGCTCCGCCTTTGGCCTCACACTTCCATCCCGGCCTTTGATGGACTATCTACGCAACGCTGCGCACACCTGTGCATTATGACATTTGCTGACACATAAGTTCTTTCCTTATGACTTTATTCCATAAACCATGTGGACTCTTCTCCTTAGTTTGTCTAATCATCTAATCTAATTAATGTAAGTTTTATTGTTTGATTTGAACTGCACAAAAACTAGAAATATGTCCCATGGCCCCATTAAAATTTGCGATAGAAGAGGGTTACATTCAGCGAGTATGGTAAAGGAAGAGAATCATATTTGAGAATAAGGACCAGATGGGAGGACAATGTTTCAAACTACGGACATGCCCCGATTTCCCCGGCAACCCCCTCAAAATAAATGAAAGCTCCCGAAGTCAACCGAATGCTGACCTAAATTTGTAGAATGAATATTTAAACTACTACTCACTCTGATAGCAAACATCTGATGTTCATGGAAAACGTTCACCACCACAGCCGTAGAAGAAAGGAAGAAGACTGAAAACTGTGGACGGTCAACTCTAGGTCTTTTCATCTCACATACAGTAACCGGATGACCACGCACACACCCGGCCAATAATTTTTAAGTTTGGAAATATCTCTGAATCCTAACTTCAGCTACACAAACTGGGTGATAACCCTCAGTTGACCTCAGTAAACACTAAAATTGTGTCAACACAGACCAACTCAGGTTCATCTAATCTCAAAATGTGTTTTAAAATGCAAATAAGACAATTCATCACTACCGGGCAGAGGAAGTCTTGAGGTCAAACAAGGTCTTTGATGAAGAACAAAAACTGAAACAAACGAATACCAATTCAAAGAAAATGATACCGAGTGTGTGGACGCGTTTGTTTTACATTTGTCAACAATTTCTTGTAGACATATTTGTAAAATATACTTGCAGAAATACTGTGGCATATATATCGCGCTCGGATCAGGACTGCTGCGAGCCAACCCGTAGGTTTTCTCGGTAGTTTACTAAGAAAAAAACTAATGAAATATATTAGTATTTAAATAAATCGACCTGTACCCGTTTTATCATTGACTGCCCTGCTATTCGTCTACTCCTACCAACTGCATCGACAAAAGGAACATGTATTTTCAATCGTTTTCGGATACCCGTCGACGGTTTCTGCACGAATCTGTACTTTGAACTCCAGCGTATTCGATGCGTTTTACGTGAGAGGGCAAATGTCGCAGAAACCGTCTACGTTCTACGGAAAATGGTTGAAATCACATGTTCTTATTGTCAAGGTAGTTAGAATAAAACTAGTCGTAGCTGGTCATGAAACCAGTGGATACAGGTTGAATGTAATTATCATAATTATTCGTAGACAAACGTTTTTTACTGAATTGGAAGCTACTTGTTTTGCGAGCTAAATCAGCGACATCGATCGGTGCTGTTGTAAATTATCGAAAAAATCCTCTGGCGATGGCCCCTGACATGAGCGCGATCATTGAAAACTATCCGTATACACCATAGTATCGCTGTACATTCTCAGCTTCGTAAAACCGTGTTCAAAAAGAGCTGGAAGATTAATCAAAGGGCCTACTTTTTTCTTTGAAGAATATCTTAGAATATCTTCATTAGTAAAAAGGTAAGAATTCTTGCTCCTTCTTTCCAAAGTGTCACAATGACATATAGTTTTTACCTGCGATTCGTGGACGACGCAGGCTTTACGCATGCCAGACCTGTCATAAATGTTTACCTTTGGTTGAAGTCGTGGAGAGGAAGGTTGAGACATAGCAGAGGTGTAAACAAATCAGGTACAGTGTTTATTTAATAAAGTTCCATGGCTGCAAACAGCCCTGTATATGTTATATGTTATCAGTAAAGGTTAAAGTATCAGTAAAGGTTATAGTATCAGTAAAGGTTATAGTATCGGCGGCGCGCGAAGTGTAGTTAGCTACCTCAATTACATTTTATTCACTATGTTTCAATTAGTAAAGAATATGACGACTTTCATACCTTGGGATGGGCAGATACTGTAAGCTATGGGCAAGGAAGTAGATCTTGAAAGAAAAAAACACGCACAATTTTATCTTTCACCACTGGGCAAAATGCTTGATAGACAACAATAGACAATCATACATACACTGATTCTGTACATGTTACAAATACATGAAGTATACACGTACGTATACTAAAATAGCTAGTGATTGTTGTGGTGTGAATATATGGGCAAAATCCTACAGGTCAATGGAAAATTGAATCCTCATGCTTTGCGTTGATCACTATAATTTTCAAATACACGTATTAAGCAGTTCAAATCAATTAATATTCTGTTCAAAAGTGAGCCCTAGACTCAGTGATGGCAGTGTTGACTTATTATAATGTGAGGTTGTACACATAAAGGTTTCTTTAGGTTTGAATCTTGTAATGCAAAATTTACAGTTCAGTTTTGTATCCCCTACACATACAAAGGGCAGAGAATAGGATCCCGTGAAATACGAAAGGTTTACACAGACACTTCATACTTGGTTCACAGTCCCTGAAAAAGAAAGTTGGATACAAGAATCGAATTTGTGACCCTCTGGCGCTATATGTTGAGTTTCATCTATTTCCTCCTTAATTACTGACCCATTGCAAGAATACAACAGAAATTATAACCAGTTATGAACTGAAAATGCTCACATGTTTCAGTATATATCGCAGCAGTTTGTGAATTTAAACTTTTGGGATATGTTTGCAACTTCATTGAGAGTGTTATAATCAACATCATGAACACTGTTCACCACAGATTGAATTATGTAATTATGTAATCTGAAATAAAAATACTTAATTGCCTTGACATCTGTCATTGTATCACAACTTTATATAGCACGTGGAATTGCCTGTGGTCAAGTTCTTTAAGCTATATATGTCAAACTTTGTGAGCGCATTAGATATACGAATTATAAATTAGATGACATGAAAAATGCAAAATATCTTTCACTTATACAACATAATTGTCACATCAATAAACATAGCAAGTTTCATAAACTTATTTAGAGTTCTCCCTGTCTTATGTCCCCATTGGGAAAGTTAATGATGCTAAAATATTACAAAAATGCTTAACAACTTTCATTAAAATTTTATCATATTTCTTCAATGTACACAACAGGTTTCATCGACTTTGAAGAAGTCTATGCAAATATATCCCTAATGAGAAAAGTTCGCTAAATATGAAAATATGCAATTTAATAACAAAATGTTTTAAAAGATCAAAACTTACTTCTGGTAATATTATATTGACTTTCAATAAGCTTTTAAATTAGTATCTTGAGCAATACCCTTCAAATCCGGGTCTGTGATTTTTGCCCAATGTCTCTATTCAAATTATATGGCACTACAATTGCAATTCCTTGAAAAGCAACTTAGTCTTACATTTTTAATAGTGCATAACAAAATAATTCGTATAAAGGAAAAACCAGACACTGATTTGAAGGGTATTACCAAGGCTTGTCAATGCTTTCAATTTGTTGAGTGACCCCTTCTCTAATTCCTCCGACCCCCAGGCCGTAAATAATGACGACTACCTAACTGTACAATCAAATTTGTGTGTAGCAAATAGTTTTATTGGTGAAAAATAATAGCAAAGATATATAAGATGTTATAAATGAATGCTATAACTATGAAATAATTTTGTGTAAATTGAAAAATGTGGACATACGCCTGTCTTGCACCTAGCACTTTTAGCAAACTTGAACAAAGAAGTACCTCATCATGACTTACGCCTTTTATACGGCGTAACTCATCATATGTTATTTTCTTTATAGACAGGTCGAGTTTTTTTGTTTGTGAGGTAATATTTATGAATGGCGTCCTCATTATAAGATTGTTTATATTTTCATGCTTTTGCATTTTGCCCGTGCAAAACAGGCGTCAGTACGAAGTCATGCAAAAGAGTCGTAACTCAAGTTACGTCCTTATTGAAACATGAATATATTGACCTACTCAAAATTTTCACAAAAGATGCATTTCACATTGTTGAACAAAAATATATTAAAACTCAATTTTGACCAAAACACAAGTTGCGTCCCTCTTGCACTGGGCCATCCATGTTTTCGAGGCTACGGAAAGTCCGAGATTAGGCAAGGACGAATGAGGCTCAACTTCTAAGTATATCGTGAAGTTCTTGAACCAACAAATGTAATTGATGTATTAGATATGATTGGATTCGTTTTAGGAGGGCATGCCATTGCATGTCTTATGCAATTAAACTGTACAAAAAACGGATGATAACCATTTCCCTTGCGGTGTACTTTAAACGTTTTGGGATTTGGACGTATGCAGCAAATAAGGTAAATAATAGTTCATAGTTTGAAACATGCAATATAGAATGTACATAATTCGTATTCACTGTGGGCTAGTCAAAGGTATACAAAACAACAACAATTTGTAAAGGGTTTCTATCAAAGTTCTTGCTTAATATGCTCTTGTAATCTCTTCAAAAACCTATCTTGATGAGTGTGCTTGGATAAATTATTTTATCTTCAACTCATAGCTTATGCCAGGCCTTTAAATTCTGTGACAGCGCTAGTTCTGGTTACTCCAATCCCATTGGTACCGAGTCAAACATGACATGGATGAAACTTTACCTTATTGGATGGCATGAATAAACTTGTCTACTTAATGTACATAGTACCATGTAATTGGGATTAGTTTTGCGTCTTCATAAAGTTCCTATTTTTCGTTAAGTACCTAATTTTACCAAAATGTAGTATCTCTTAGAAAGTCAAACGTGTAATTCCTAATGTGACGGTCTTCTTTGTCTTAAATTAAAATTGTAATATGATGTGTCGACAAACTTATATGCAACAGTACGTGTATGTATAACATGAATAGGATGTTTCAAGGTCAAATATAGTGAATCTTAAAATAGTTGGAATTACTGTTAGGGTTATTTGAAAAAAAGTTTCTGGCGATATACAATAGCGTCAACTACATTCATCACAAACGTTCTCTTGTGATATATTTTGCAATAATTAAACCCGATACGACGCCCACTGTTCTCACTTATTACAGAATGCGATAAGTGTAGGAAACGCTAATCGTTGTAGCGAACCGTACACACTATACCGAAAAAAAAAACTATCGTCAGATTTTTCAAGCATTAAGTGTACGAGTGAGTTTTTGAAATGCTAGCGCGGCAACAATGGCGATGTTGACTAAGGCACAGTGAACGTCGTTCTATCGAAGGAGAACTTTTGTAATGAATTCAGTTGACGTTACTTTTTATCGCCACCGTGGCTCGTTGTAATTCCTAGCTTTTGAAATTCACTGTTAATGTTTTACACTGTGAGATCTCGCGTGTAGTCATTATTTTTTATAAGTGTGAAGAATAGAAGGGGTTATGATCTGATTTTCAAATTGGATCAAATTGGATTTTCCGGTCAACCACTCATAAAAATTTCAAGCTCCCTTGATTCATTTTCTTCTGAAATGTAAAACGAGTAAAATATTAAGGGTAATATCTTTATCAAACGACCTATACGTATCTCCATCAGCACACAGCACGTAAGTATTGGTGGACTAGATGTTAACTTCAAATGACATTAACCAAGGGTATGGAATTACTAATATAATAATATAATATAAACATAAGGTTCAGTGCATCAGGGAAAAGATTTTTTTAAATTTGTCTAACTAGACAGTGAATTCGACATGACTGCCGGTATCGGTTAAGCTCATTTCATGACATGAAAAACATGTTATCCCTTTTCAGACACAAATCAACATTTGAACTGATATACTATGATTTGATTAAGATTATTGATACGTTTATGAGGAAACGTAAATAAAATTTATCTGGCATTTTTACTCTACTTCCCCGGAAACTTTTACTGGATTTTAACCATTTCAAAAATGACTCTCCACAATATACATTTTTGTTAGGATATTTCATATCACATCACTATAAAGATAACAAAGATGTTTATCTTTTCATTTCTCTGAGTAAGTATGTATATGATATATCCATTTCCAGTGTTGGTAAAACTGATATTTATAACACTCTTGTGAGTCTGGTGGGATATGGTTCTTTTGTTTTGAGAGTTACCTTAAGGGCACATAAGCTGCAACTTTTGGCAATATTTTAATGACTTTATATTCCGATTAACATGAGTTCATAGAAATGGTCTTACTCAGAGATGTTTACTCAAGTATAATTATCCACTGAGTGGAACTGCATGGAGATGTTTCAGTAAGAAAACAGGTGCCGCACCCAAATATGGCCGCCTCCATACAACTACATAATGAACAGCGTGAATTGTGCATGTACACATTTGAATCTTTACAAATACAATATGGTGCAAGGACGGGAAAGGGATTCACTCCACTTTGACAAAAAAATTCTCCATTTTTCACCTAATATGGCAGGATTTTAAAAATGGCGGGAAATTTAAAATGAACAAAAATCTGTTCGATTTCTTGCAAAATTCCACAAGCAAACGATGTAGAGGCATAATTAATGACTATATCGTCCAACTTGTAGATTGCAATGAATATTCGAGGAAATCGGAGGTACGTTAAGGTTTGACAAATTTCGCAGAAGAGCAGCTCACGGGCCTTGAAAAGGTGGCGTTGTTAGTGTTGGCCTCTGTTATTTATGACAGGTGTACATGTACTAACAGAATCATAGGATCATCGACGTACTGTTCTTACTAAATGATATCTATTTGCACGACTCAATAGTCTATGAAATACGGACTGATATTTCTAAGGCAGGCTGATTTTGATTAATACATAATAATACTTGACAATCGGTGATCTTCTGACATTGTCTTTGTGTTTCATGTTTTGCTTGCATGTTGTTGTTTGATTGGTTTGTATTGTGACTGTTTTAGTTTGACTTTCAGAAAATCCATGAAAGGGCTAGCCGTTGAGATCATGAGAAGAGAACCCATTTGTCTGGGTTTGATACGACAAGAGTTAACCAAGTATATGAACATGGTGTGCAGCAGTCGCGAAAAATACATACAAATGTGATACGTCACTTATATCCAACAAACTGATTCAAAATAAATACTTCTTTGTGCTTCAGTGGAAAAGCATAAAAGGAGACACAACGGCTTAACACTTCTAAAAGGTGTTTTTAGCACCTGCTCAATGCATTTTTACTACCAATTTAATGTTGTATCCTTGGAGAAGATTCTTTTTTCTGGCGTTCTCACTTGCATTAAATGCAAATGCTGTGACATACTCTATGTTTGCAAAACCAGACGTTGCTACGGTTGTAGATTTCCAGAACATCTCTGCACAATCAATGAAGAAAATATTTCCATACCTTGTGACGATACATTTTCCCACACTACTCTATTGCTGTGCGGCCGACATCGCTGTTACAGTCTTTTTATCCTTCAGTGATTCCAATCGTCACAAAAACCCGAACAGTCCACTAATATCAAATTTAGCACTCTTGCACCCAGTGGCATCAATGTTCATTTTTTGTTTTCACATCTTCATCAAGTGTCCCTTTCTGTATTATTACTAACAAAATGTTGTACCCGAAACAAAACAGAACTAAGCTTTAATAGTTGGTTGTTTGTCTTTTGAGAAGAGGGCGCTGGTACAAGTTCTTCACTCGGTAACACAGGAATGCTGTCAGTGTGTTGATTGCAGTAAGTGACAAAACACATTCATTTAATGTTGGAAACTAAAGCTAAGACGATAAAGTAATTGAACATGGTACATTTTATCTACAGAAACAGATCAAAGTTCAGCTTAAAGTGTAGTGTTGTCTATGATGCTACTGCTAACTATTTCGCACCACATGGTTTTGGTGACATAGACGGCACAGGCATGCATGCTATTGCGAATGGATATTTACAGGGCCCTCGGAAGTGCTTTTTTGCGTTCGTTATCGCCCATAAATCTGTCTTTTTACAGTTACATTTTGTTCAGTTTAAGAAAATTTATCGGTCCCAAAGCATCTTCTGATGTCAATTCTGAATCGCAGTGGCTTCAAACTGTCAAAAAATATTACTAATACTTTTACAAGAATATACACTCTATATGCAGTATACACACCCTCGCTCAGTTACAATGGCGATGCCGCTCGCGCTACTAATTGACTCAACGCATTTGTTGATCAATTTCCATTGAAATCGCTTGTAAAATTATTATGAAACTTTTTAATCTTACTAATAATGAACTAAATATTTTATCATCAGAAAGTCAGTTACCCCAAATTTTGCTGTCGTGAGGTCAAAATTTTCCATCAAAGATCGTTCGTTTTCCATACTGCAAGCTGCCACCCGATGTTGTAACAATAAAAAAGTCATACTTTCATTCGTTCGCGACAATTTACTATACCCTTTTAAAAGCATCCTCTAAAGTAAATTCTGAATAACAGTGGTTTCAAACTTTGAAAAACTACAAGTATACTTGGGTTATACGCGAATTTACACTCATCCTAAGCAGTACGCGACAGCATACACACAGGCCTCACTCAAATCACAACGTTTGTCCGGCCTCCCGATTGCACCTAACGCATTTGTCGATAAATTTCCATGGAAATTGCTCAATCAAAATTTCATTAAACTTTCGAATCTCACTAAATATACACTACATTTATCATCAGATAGGCGCTCATTCGAAATTTTGCTGTCTTGCGGTCGAGATTTTCGATTAAAGTTCTTTCAATTGATGACAGCCTGTGAATATCGCAACATCAAGACTTTGACGCATTGGAGCATTATCTGACCTTTTAACAAGGGGTCATACATTGAAATCGATCAACGAGTTTCAGTGGAATATTCCATTTACTATAGTGGTTGTAATATGTGTGTTTAGCTCTGCTGCGCTTATTGGCTGCACATGTGAGCTGTTGTTTGCTCCCCAGGGAGTTGAGTGGTATCATATTAGGTCCAGTGACCATGGGTAATAATAATTGTAAAAAGCGCCTTGATCACATGTACTGGTGGATATGTGCGCTATATAAGAACCTAATATTATTATTATTAATATTAATATTATTATTATTATTATAGGGGTCGCAAAATCCTCCTTTCCTAGCGACCCGGGCAACAAAACGAAAGCCAATTTTCATGTTCTTATAACTTTTTATTGGTGTTATTCTTTCAATTGTTTTTTTCGACAATTCAAAGAAGAAGTTCATGAGAATGAAAATGAGGTATAATGAGTGAAGAAGACATAACTATTTAGGAGAAACATGCCCAAAAAGTTGAGACATTTTGCGTGAACTTACTCGTCGGAAGAATAATTATTGGGTGCTTGACATAGCTAAATTATCATATAGACAAAAGCAAATGAAAAGTTCTTGTTGTTTTTTTCACTTTTTACATCGTATTATGCTTAATACGATTGGATGGGAACTAATTTGGGATAATTGGATCTTGATATTTTTCAATTTTCTCAAATCTGTTAGGTGCCCTATAGCTGAATGTTGCAATGCAAATTACTCATGAAAAAAAATGTGTGACTTAAAAAGAAAAGCAGATGAGATTACAACTGTAAATGAAACAGACATAACTTAACCATCCACCATCCAATTATCCCAATTATCCAAAATTAGTTTTAATCGTGTTGGTTTTTATTTGCACTGAATACTCACATTTTGATACGCGTTTTCAACGGATCTATTGCATCTTTCCTTTGAGCATGAAAAAACTATCAGTATAAATGACATTTGCCGCGATATTTCTTGTAAAACATTTTACAGGAAAACTATGAAAATCGGGCAAATTTAAAGAAAAATTCAATCTGCAGCTCGTCAGACGACAAATCTGTGATCGACCAACTAAGATTTCCAGCTAATCTTCAACTTGAATTGAATCTCGCTTCTACCCCGAGTCACAGACAAACACTTTGCAATACTTCGTTCAACCACGGTTCGCAGAGTAATTCGACTGTCTTGATCTCTTCGCGGGACTTCCTTATTTCCATTTTTTCCATATCTGTTACCCTTTGTGAACTGAGGATACAGACATCTAAAGTATTTGTAATTGTCTGCTTCCCTCGAACTACTGTTATTCAGAAAGTTGACAGCATGTGAGTGTTTGGGTGTCTTGAAACCATCGTATTAATACAAAATGCACCAGCATCTGAGTATACGACGCTGGAATCTTTGAAATATTTTCTCATTTAGGTCTGGTCCAAAGCTATCACCTGATTGTTTAATGCCGAGATCACATGCCGACAACAAAGGCATGATATTTTTTGAAAAACATGATATGATAATACCCCCCCACCGAATTTATAATCTTAATCCAAAATCATCTTCAAAATTATAAAAAAAACGCTAATCTCCGATCATTATATCATTATTTTTCATGTAAACAGTTGCCAAACCGCCTTGATGAAGTTACCGGATTGGTTGACACTATAGTTAATTTTTCTTTGAGGAGGAGTTAAAACACTTTTCAGCTCAGGTCTGACGACCTTTACGTCGATATACCCCTCCTGCTTGATAATTCACGTCCTTTCCCGGGCTAACTTTAAGTTTGGGCGTACAAGCCAGAATGAGCTGATGACTGGCTGATACATGTGGCCACGACGCAAGAAAAAAACAGGGTTTGGACATGTTTGGACATAATGCATTACATATTTTCGTTAAATGGTATGGATCAAAGTGTGATATTGCAGTAACATCATGAAACTTTTCACCTACTCGTACATTGGAGTATTTGCAAATGGGAAATTTTTGTTTGGTGTTAGCTTGACGTAATGTAAGTAGCCTTACCTATTTAGCTTTGTTTTGATGACATGAATAAAATCTAATTAGGTGGACGGATCCATATCGTGAATGTGCAAATGAAACCGTCACGTTTCTAAACTTCCAGCATAGGGTTGAGTTTCGACATCAGAGAGTAATAAATATTGTCGTCCAATCAGTCATACTGTCAATGGGAATTGAAGATTTTATATTGGGAAGGTCACGATGTGAACACTGTTTCTCATTTCCAAAAGTTAATCTTTCTTCCGTTTATTTATATCTTGTATATTCCTCATTCCCTTTTATCCACATTTATTTTTACTCCAAAGATTCATAGCTGCAAAAATTGTGTCGTAGGGTTTTGCATTTTCTAACAACCCTACCCAGATAGAACGGCGTACTCCCTACAGAAATTAAAGTCATTATGATGATTTTAGCGTGGGAGCTTGTCCGGCGAATGAAAGTTGAATTAATGTGTGCAGGGCAATATGTTATCAATTTAAGGTCAATTTACCCACCAAAATCATTTGAAAACAACGGAAATGATAATTTTTCACCGGCTGTAGTGTCTTAAGCTTCAGACGACCCAGGTAAGTGTCTAGGCTTGTAAATGTGTTAGGATTACTTTGAAGTTGGAGAATTATGCTTTATTGTCTCGTGATATACGGGTGGACTAGATCTGGGTCGCATAAATAAAACACTTGGGAAAACTGTATGTTTGTACAGAAATCCATCAAAATTCGGTTTTAATGCAAAGGTCTCTTGTCCGGGCAGCTAGATGCTCCCAGAAAACAGATGGTAGTTAATGGGAAGTAGCTGACCCAGGCGATCAAGCGATGCTCTGTTATGGTGATATAGGCTAATGCTTTCTCTTGTCGTTCGGCAGTCGCTTTCTACATTAAGTAGCCAGTTTTCACGCACATATTTATATGTGATGTTGAACATGATGTTGAACATGATGTTGAACGTTCGTTTTGTATTGTTTAGTCGATTGCCGTATGATTTTGAGATATTTTAGGTGTCAAAACGGATACAAAGATGCACTGATCAAAGCCTAAGAAGGCCTATGTCCTGCAGTGGAAACATAACGATGACGTCTCGCGTGCCATATACGATTTAAGCTTCTGAAATCAAAGTCGTCATTTTTTAACAACGACGCTTTGTACGCTTATTCTTGCACAAATTAAAATTTATCACTGTGTTCACAAGCAAATTCTCCACTTAAAGCGACTGTGTAAGTGTGGTGTGTAAGTCGGCACGTCTTAAGGGTGATCGAGTCACTTGCTAAGTCGTCAAGCTGCAAACAACAGAAAGCGCACTCAACGACGCGCGCGTCCACTGTACAGGACCGTGCTCACTGTAAAAAAATTACACCATTATTTTGATGGAAACCTACAGTGTATCTTCATACAGCTCATTGTCAGAGCTTTTTGCATGAAAGCGGACGTTGTTAGTGATGATTCAATGATTATTATATTATCTTCGAGTTGTAAGAGTTAAATGTTTGAATGTAGATATATTTATATAGTATTTAAAAATCCCAACAAAATAATTTGAAAAGGACATATTTCTCATCGGATTATTATTTTCTCCATTTCACATAATGGGGAGGGTGATGTTAAGCGATGTAGCATTGTAAATCGGCTGCTGACCCTATATTTTTATTTGATGTAAATAATGTGCAATATCTGAACAATAATTTTTCTGAAAATAAAACAAAATTGTTGGATTGGAAGTCTAGATAATCTAGATAATTCTACAAAGTATAGATTAGGCGTGGTTATTACTTTTAAGTTTGCAACGGCTTTAACTGTTGTTTTGGAAGGCCTGAGAAGAGATAATTTAAGTTCTTATTCACATTTTCAGCGGAAAATAGGTGAACTTTCATTTATTGTTCAATGTGGTTCACAATCATGTAAGTGCAGCATTTTCAAGAAAGGAACTTAAAAGTAAATATATCGGGTTGGGCAACGCTTACGGGAGATTCATAATTTCGTTATTCGAATGAGATAACGTGGGTGTATTTTAAATCCTTCTAGCTGCCAAATTAATCTGCTGACACATTGATTTTTTGTCGTGATCTCATCCTCACATGTAAGTCTAACTGTTGGAGAAAAATAACGAAACATTTTGGTAAAAGATTCAGAGGCTCGGTCACCCCTAATCCGAATCTGTGCAAAACATTACACGTACAGTACGGATACAGCCACTCTGCATGCTCTGCATTCTCTGCTTTTCTATGCGTTGTGCGCGTTCTCCCTATGCAGACTCGGCTCTCATGTCATCTGCTGCACGCGCGTGGCGTGAAATCAGTCACGCACTGGGTTGGTCTCTCGGGCACGCACTCACAGATCTCGACCGTTCTGTTATGAAAACGAACTCAGTTCTGACAGAAATGAGTGTCAACGCAAGAAGCTTGATCCCTTAACTTACAGTGGAAATTTCAGGAAATCCATAATGGATAGCCTATAGTTCACTGTGCTGTCTGTCATGGTGAAGTGACTGATTGTGGACGTATGTGGCCGTGATAGTGGCTAACCGCTAAGCTTACACTCGGAATATGTGATTTGCTTCAAAATTGTCAGTTTTTTTCAAATGTAGAGAAGAAGTGTGACATCTTTTGGAATAGTGCGTGACATGAGCATAGTAAACATGTAATTTACATGAGAAGATGTTCGAGAACATGGGTGAAAGAATTTGAACAGTGAGTTGACAGGTTTACTAAAATACTAGCATCCAGTCCATCATATGCGGTTAGGGTTAGGGGTTATGGGGGATGACCCGTTGACCTTGTTCCTATGGAAATGTAACACTTGCCATTTCAACACTGTGTCAACATGTAATTTGTTCATAGACACACAGTGAATCAGTTAACGAGTTTGTTTTCACCAAAGGCTGAATGGTGGGAATATTATTTTTGTACGTCATTTAATGCTGATGCCAGCACTTTTTCGATATATGTATGTCCGCTCGCCCAGTGCTATGAGAACATATTGCATCGTATTCAACGGAAGGCATGTCGTACCGTAAGGTATATAGCTTAATTCTGTAATATCTCTACATGGTGTGACAATGTGGTGTTGTATAATTAGTGGTGTATAGTACAGGTATGTAGTTATGATACTAGTCACAAAGGCGCAGTATAAAAAATTAATGTGTAGAGCATTTATAAATGGTCCAAGGAATTCTGACAATTGTGGATCTTAACTCCTCTTAAACCAACCATTAGGATTTATCTGTTCCCACGAAATTATGTAGTGCAAGAAAGAAATATCACATATTGTGAATCAGGTGTGATTTATCAAATAACGGCCAAATAATAACTCTCAGCATAATATCCCAATGATGTCAATATGCATTGTAATGCAAACATTTCAAAGTGTTTTTATGATATTCTTGCCGAGTTACTCTGTTAACTTTAAATGATGAAAATATAAAGTGAAGAGATAAACTGTGGTAATACTAATTATTGCATTTTTACTTCCCATAACATCAATGTAAAATAATAGTAATATATTCACACATACATTTATGCAAATATGTATAAGAAAATATAGTCCCTGTTGACAGCATATTTCTGTGTCTGAAATGTCCATTTTCATATATTTTAAGAGAACATGTACACATTAACAGAACGTCACAGCCTCATTGCATGATCCGTTGGTATAGAAGTAATTTTCACTTGCTAAAGAAAGCCAACTGCAGTGTATCATGAAAATATCTTCTATACCCTACAGATCATGCAACGAGGTAGTGGTTTGTAAGTGGCAAAGTCAAATAACTTATTGGTTCTCAAACATTTATCATGATACTGTGTATGTTGAAACCTCAAATGATATATTTTCATACATTTCCAAGGAGTAAAAATAATTTTTGGTCAACTGTTAACTGTTGTCTGCAATGTTGGTGTTTGTATAAGGTGCCAGGCTGAATCATGCCCCATTAGTAATTCCGAAATTTGTATTAGAAAGCTGTTAATGTTGAAACTTCAAATGCACATATTATACTAAATTTGTCTCCTAAAAAGATCTTAATTTGATACAGATCCATCACACAGTAAATATATATGTCATCTACCGTATGTTTTGCGTCATATTGCCTCCAATGTGTACGGTATAGGCTGAGCTATATCTAACAGGTGAACTCTTCCCAATATTTTTTGAAGGCCAGTGAAATTGGAACTTTATATAAATATAGCACAATGAATGTATCTACTAAAAATATCTTACTTTGTCTTGATATAGATCCATCTTGAAGTAAATATAAAGTAATCAACTACAGTATGTTTTTGTGTCATGTGACCCCTGGTGATTAAGCCATACAAGCCATGTCTCATACGTCTATGTCTCATAGGTAAACATGTCCCAACCTTTTTTAGATGGCTGTTGATGTATACAATGAAATACTGTGAACTAAGGCTACATTCCCAAACACCCCTCTGGCGGACAGAGAATCAATGGGAAGATTTGAAAATATCTGGGGTATATCATGAGAGGGCATTTGACGGCTTTTGGGACTAAAATAGGGACTCAAAAACAAAACTCTGTGCTTGATATGAAATAGGTGTTAGGGTTTGGTATCTCCCTTCAAAGTCCAGTTTTTAACTAATCAACACAGCCATTTGTGTAGCGTCAACACTGTTAATTATTAAACATTTTATTCAAGTACGGAGTGACTTGAATTCCTTTTTCATCAATAACAATGATTATGGTCTTTAAATATACAAAACAGACTATTGTTATTCTAGCATGATGTGGGGAGTAAAACACAAATTTGCAGTTGATACACAGAACAGAACATACATGAATAGCCAAAAGTTAAACAATATCTCCCTTTTATACAAATATGTTGTGTCAAGTTTTCCTGACAGATGAGGGAAGTCATCCTGTTTCTAAACGTGTATAATGTGACCACAAAAGGGACAGTGGCTGTATTGTTTACCTTCATATATACTTTGGCTTGTAATTGTACAAAGAGCACTATTGTAAGTCCCCGCAGATGAAATCAAGGGACTTATGGTTTGGGTTGTGTCTATCTGTCGGTCTGTCTGTCCGTCTGTCCACGCAGATATCTAAGACATGCCCTGAGCCAATTCCTTCCAAAACTTGGCACAAGGATAATGCTATGGCATACATATGCACATTCATTGTGTGTCATGCATAATTAGGGCTAATTTGCATCATTAGTGATTTTTTAAAAAGAGCTCTGTTTCTTAAGAAAGTGCGTCAAATTTGATTTAACTTTATACAGATGTTGATCATACAAAGCTTCAATAGCAAACAAAGACATTTGTCAATATTGTATCAAGTGATTGCAAATTTGCATATTTACCGATTTATCATAATTCCGGTAATATGTCAAGAAATATTAACTCAAATATGATGAAACGATACAGATGTTTATATACTAGAGCTTTAACAGTGTGCAAAGACATAAAGCAGGATCATGTCAATTAACTGCTATTTTGCATATTTGATGAATTTTTGTAATGAGGGAGATATGTTTAGAAATGTTTGATAGCAGTAACAAAGCGAAAATACAAAATTAAGTGCATGTCAGTTGTATTTTTATTTTACGTTTTGTACGTTATCAATTAAGAACAACAGTGGTTCATCCCCATTTCCTATAAAGAGGGCTACATTCAATTGATTGCTATTGTCAAACCATGGTGGTGACAACTTGAAGCTTCGAATGTCCTTCGGAGCTTGGAGAACTACAATATACTATTCTCTTAACTGTTTTGTTCCCGCAAAATCTGAAGTTTTGTAGACACACTTCAACACTTTTGACAAATGACCACACTCAAATTATTTATAAATCATTGACTACATGCATTGACAATTGCCTGCGCAGTGAGTAAAGATAGGGGTTTGGAAAATGTGATAACACGCATTTTTTGGAAAACGTATTATTGTAGGACTAAGGTTGCGCGTATTGTCGAGACATAAAAATTTTAAAAGCCTTTTGCTCGCCCAAAAATGAAACTGACACATGATTTCTCGCGGTATTAAGGGAGATAGTAAAGCAAGGGGGTGTTTGTAAGGCGGTCTTATCTTAAGAGCGATACCCGTGAACAGGCCTTCCGGAAATAAGATAAATAGGTTTAGGAGCTTTTTGATTTTTAATGACATACAAACTGTAAAATATTACATTCTGGAACTACCTTGCATGATTTTTAAATAAGCGAAAAAAATCCAGAGTCAAATCGTAATAAATATGTACAGTTCCGTCACCACGCTTGTCTCGCGAGCTATCTAGACTTTGGTGTTTACTTAACTCTGCACTCCTGTCAGTAACAAGACCTCTACAATCAATAGCTTTTTATCAGCTTGAATGAATGGGCCTATAAGGTCGTTGTCCCGGCAGTGTTGGTGGTCTTACTGGACATGTTTCTTTACTTAATCCATTAAAATTCGCCTCGAGCATTCAGTTGCGCACTTAACAGCCCCTCGGTTTGCTCCTAAAAAGAGTTGTCTAATATCATCAAAGTCATATTATCTTTTTCTCCGCCCCGTTATCCTTTGTTATTTTGAGTTCAGGTTTTTTGCATGAGCCAAAATGACTTAAGCGATGCAGAAAACTGACCTGAGCATCAGTAAAAACCAATTATTTTCGCAGTGCGGTACATATCTCTGCTACATGGTAACAATAAATTATTATCTGATGTCGTTTGTCGCATTAGTGAGAGGCGTTAAATAAAAATGGCGACGATATTCAGCGAAATGGTTCTTGTTTTTTCTTTGCTATTCAATATTCCTCATAATATTTCATAGTTGCCAAGTGTTTGAGGCAGTTGTACACCCAATACAGCGTATTTTACTAAAAATCACTTTTTTGCAAAACATCCATTCAATTTTATTCGATTTGTTAACCCAAGATTAATATATTTGTTTGGTTCACCTGTTAGCTTGGAAAGCAGTCGTAAGTTGCGTGATAATGAAATGTTAATTTATGCAAATACATGAAAACCACCCGATTTCCTGGCTTCTCTTATCTCCAAATTTCAAGATTTCCAAAGAATTTTACTCCACTCTGGCTTGGTCAAAGTTTCTGAAACTTTTTATATTATGTTCTTTAAATGCCAAAATATAACGACTATTTTCTTTGGCAATAAAGTTTTTACATTTTGAAAAAAAGGCATTTTCATCACATTTTTTAGTGTCATTTCAGAATGAGAATAGATATTGCAAAATAAAATAGTCGTTTTTCTTCTACACAGTAGTAGCATGAGGGAATGTCCTTATCATTTTAGATGAGAAATATTCCTTTGAAAAAATTGTGTTGGCAACTAGCAGCTTCATCATAATCTTTCATAAAAAACAAGGAGGGGAGCATGTTTGGCCCAAACATGCTGGGAATAATGTGGGGCTGAGGATGTTGTGAAAGTATTAATATGCATCAGATACTGCATTTGATTGTACTTCTCATTTAGAAGTACAGCCAAAGACAGTAGAAAACTACATGTGTTGTTAGTAGGTCAAAGTACACCAAAATATAACATAACAACACAATTGATTTATTTAGTCAGGCAGGGCATTAAATGTGCTTGAACGTGCATTCATAGTGTTTTAGTTCAATTTGTGGAGTTTCAGATGAGAAGTGTTTGCATAAATAATGTTTTCAAAACCACTAGCCACTTTTGCCCATTGTCGCCCAAATTGGATGTCATTGAGCAAACTTGAAAACTGATTAAGCTTCAGTTTTCCATCCTTGCTATCAACTGGTTACTGGTGTAGCTACTGACTTGAGACCTTGGTAAAGGTTGTGATGAAACCAGGCAATATATTTTGAGTTTCTTGTCGGCATCAATCAGTAACATATATTATATGTCGTGCCGTTTTTGTGAAGACTTTTGTAGAGGGAGAGATGCGAAAGTAAAGAAGAGACAAGCACAAAATGTATGTTGTTTTGTAAAGAAACAACTATTAGAGGTAAACTATGAAATATTTTTAGGATCGTTGAGTAACAAAAAGAAAGCAAGAATCACTTCATATCAATGAATAACACAGGAAATAACAAATGCAGAGTAAAAATATTTTTCCTGCTGGAAAACATTATAGTTGATAATACAGTTGTGTATGGGTTGTCTTGTTGTTTTGTCCTTGGATTTGGTGGGTGGTCCGGGTTTATGCCATGCCATGTTTTAGTTTTATGTGGCAATTTCATGGATGTGATATTGTGGCAGAAAGTTGAGACACACAACCTCCTTGCCATAAATAAACAGTTTTCATGTATCTAGATAACCCAATATGCTCAGTAGTGTTTTATTTAAAGAAATCGTATACGATCATTTGTCAAATATATATAGTCCTACTGATGCAGCCCTACTGACAAGCAAAGTGAGGGACAGGCCCATCATGGGTGCTGTACAAAACAGAGGTCTCTGTGTCTACACCTTTCTATATTACAATCCATCGTTATGTCTATAGTATGACCTCCGTATGTTACTCCGGCGCGGAGACGACACTGCTTTCGAAACAAGCAGTGCAGAGCTGCAATGCTTAGCCAATTGAAATGGCAATCATGGTGATGCAATAGACCATATATTCCGTGCATAACGTACGCAACAACGTTAACCCAGTGCGATGCACGAGAAAAACATCTATACGTATTCAGTATTCCCATAATTTTCACATTATGTACAAAACTCACGTTTGTCGATGGAAACAAGCTAAAATATCCAACGTACAAACGCCGCTCCGAACACGTTGAAGGTCAGCAGGTAGGAGGATGAACTACTTTATGTGTATAAACTACAACAACAACAAAAACAAAACAAAAACAAATGGTTAATATGTTTTCCTCGCCGCCGTTCATCGCTATGGTCACTATTAGCTAACCTTCAGCTTCTGTTTACACTGCAGTTTTCGCCCAGGTCATTTTATTGTACTGTTCCCGATTTTAAGCCGCTGTGATAGATAAAAAGGGGTTAACATTCATACTCATGGAGGGGCCAACTGTGAACCCCTAAACCTACTAGAATCTGCTGAACTAGAAATAAAGATGTTAACATTTGATATTTGGGGATGCACTACCTCTTGGGCTGGTTTTGATTTGCATGTACAGCGAAAAATGGCCAAAATAGGTAGGGTAGGGGTACTATATCCTCCTCTACATTAAGTAAACTAGCATATAACAAAACCCTTTACGTATTTGGAAAGCTCACATATTGCTCTTTATGAAAATCACCAACTTTGGCAAAATAAGTTTGTGTACATAGAATAGATCGACTTTAAAATGAATTTTGACAATTTTTAATTTTTTAAATCAAAATATCATGTAACAATGGTGATTTACTTTTTATGAAGCGAAATTTTGACAGTTTTTTGAGTTTACATTATTTATTCCTGAATATTAAACAAGAAAACAAGTGTAAACATTAGATATTTAACAATACACTACTTCTCTGGAGTCAATTCTGAATTGCGTGTATCTGTATGGGGTGTGAAAAAGCTAAGGGTAGGGGAACAACATTCTTTCTTTGATGAAGTGAATTGGCTTGAAATGCCATAAACCTTATAGTTTTAGAAAGTTTAGATACTGGTTTCTAAAATGCATAAATTTTTAGTAAACAAATGTGATGCCATTAAATTGGATGGCTTAAAATTAAGGGTCTACGTCACAACTCCGACCACGGGTTTGAACTCTGAGAGGCCTAAGCCAGACCACAAAATCTCCCTTATAGAGTCACTTCCGTTTCTGGGTGAGACCGTGTCAAAGCGCTACTGTTATAATAATAACCCTGGCAAAATCTGGGAATATGTCTGCAGGATTAGCAGAGGTGGTAAGCGATTGCGATAAACTGTGTAACTAACGTTAGGCGTTATTCTTTGTTTGCCGTCCGCGTGTGGGTAGGTTTTGGACGAAATCTGAAAAAACACAGATCATCTACTCAAAAATACTGCGCGTTGTGCCCTTCCTTTGTGCGCAATGGCGCTTTCATAGTGCCATCAGGCAGCAGTTCAGTTAAATGTCGCACAAACGCGAATGTCGTACGATCATTTCAATACAAATCAGACTAACTATCGTAAAGGGGTACATCAACCGCTGTACGTAAAGTGTACATATGCCGCTTCTGCTGTAGCGGACTACAGTATGCCGTAAGATCGATCGACTGTTTCACCAGTTGTTGAATGCTCCATATAGTTCGTACGCGGTTGAAGTTGCTCTTACCTTGAACATTTTTCTGCAAACAAACGATTGGGTCATTTTTATAAGTCTGGATTAGAATTCAGTTTTCAGAAAAAGCAAATGCTATTCGGCATTCGACAAGCAGAATATTTGACATTTTAGTATGCAATAGCGCTGATCACTGAACGTCATTTTTCTTTTAATATGCAAAAATAAATATTTATCCTCATTTTCAGCAAGAACGATGAAAATAAAACCTGCTAGTGATACAATGCATACAAAAAGTCACACTAATTCATATGAATTTATGGCTCAGTCTACAAGCTACAACAACAACCACGCATACAACAACAAAATAATATTTATCTAATTACTTCCAAAGGTCAATGTCACGTTAAAATTAAAATTTAGGAACGAAAGAGACACGTTTCATTTCATACATGGAAACTAATACTCCCCTGTAGGGACGCCATTAAAAATTAGCCATTGCGCTGAGTAGAACATGCAGCAACTAAGACGATTTTGCACAAGTCAAAATAGTTGTGAACAACTACGTGGCCCATAATAAAATAAATAATAACAAAGCAGCTCATCCGAGACACAGATTTCAAACAAGAAGAAAATGTCTGTAAGAAGAACATAAAGTCTGGTTTTCGTAACGAATATATAAATCATAACAAAGGAATTCAAACAAACAAAACTAGACGAAGCATCTAGAAATCTGTATAAAAGCCGATCATCATGATATTACACAGCAGGATTCACAAAAGAGACAACTGTCTTGACTCAAACACACAAGAACAAACACAACTGCTATCTTAAAAGTAGACTTTCTAGCTCCCCTACTCGAAGGACAAACTTTACTTAGACAATTTTGTAACCAATACATCTCATTGATCATTCCACAGATTTACATTTACCAAGTGAACTTATTTTAGCTACTGGGTATGAAGATGACATTGGTTTCGGAACAAAGCGATATAGTGGCAAAGTTTCGAGGTGTAACAGTCGCTCAAACAACTAAATATAAACAATGACTGGAGTCACACCCCTTCAGTGCAGCACCTACTATGCAAACGTTTGCGTTGCCATGGTCACAATTTCAGGTTTTGTGGCCTGAGTCCATCAGTCATCAACACCTCTGTACCAAAGTTTTCAAATAGAGCATAGAACTAATATAGTTTAACCGCTACAGATATTAGGGTTACCTGTGTCATAAGATTCAACGTAACTTCTCCTAAGTGTATGACAACGAGCAACAGGAGCAGTAAGCCATTAAAAAATGTTGTTAAAGCAAAACATGATGTGAGAAAAAGCAAAGACGTTATCCATTAAATGTGAAGGTTTCCTGTTTTAAAAACATAATTGCCAAGAGTCATAATCAAGAAATACCAGCAGTATTCAAGCACGGTGCAATTTCAAAATAATTGGGGGAAAAGGTAGGGCAATAATGCACGGTCACGTAGACCAAATTAGACACAATCAGAAGAATCTTCCGATCTGGAGAAACACGCACTAACCGGATAATGTCTCCTGATATGGAAAGGGCTTTTGACAAGATAGTCTTAAAAACTTTCATAGAAAATTTTGTATAAAGCAGGGTGTACCAACGTATTTAATTTCAATTGCAGGGTAAATACAAACCTGTGTCTTCAAAACAGTTCATTGATTTAATTGCATATGTCAAACTTTACTCAACAGTGGTGATATCTTCCATAGAAAGCGATACAGAAAATTGTCTTCCGCATGAAGATGGAGTGTAGTTTAGCCGCGTGAATCAACTTCAAACATAATTGTAATTTCTTTCAAACGTTAACTGTTAAACATGCACGTCAAAGGCCCCCTCTCACCCGGTCAAGTGATTTCTTTACAAAAAAGAAACTCGTAATCGGAAAAGCTGTGTGAAAATAAACGTAATATACTTTAGTTGCTTGTTTTCTGATGGGGAGATTGTCTCTCTTTTGTGCTGACAATGGTTTGTCCCTTTGGATCGGGGAGGGGTCGGGTTCTTTTTGCATCGGCTTATTTTATTTCATTAATTTTGACTATGATTTATATTTCAAACAAAGATTTCGACACCAAAACGTCTGACTGCTTTCTTTATTACCCACAAGTCCTTATCTCCTCTCAAACCTGTGTACACACCACTTTAATGCTCTGCAAACAAAGCTAACTGGTTAATCGAGGGATGAATTGATTGTGTCATTAAAACCACTACTGTTCCACAAAGTGCTAAGAGGGGACGGGGAGGGCTGGGGTTCTTTTTTGCAAGGGTTTATTTAATTTTGTTTATTTTATCAATTTTGTTTCCTCTTGTTTGCTAATATTTTTGAAAAGTTAAGAAAGGAATCTACTGTAGCACAAGGTCATCATTACCAGACTTGACAAATAGCGCAACTTTACCATGTATTGGCAAAACTTACAAGCTGATTAAAGTCAACGTTATGTCGGGGTAACTTTTAAATTGTTTGTATTTTGAATTAAGTTCTGACGACCGACAATGACTCTTTGACCTACAGCATGCCCGACATGAAGCTGTATCGTGACGATAATTCCAGCATGTTTATTTCCTCGATCCTGGAGTAACAACATGTCTTCCTGTCGGTGATGTGTTGTTTTAATTACATCATTAGCATTGACCACACGTATAATCAGTAGACCTCAACGCTTTGCGTTGACAGACAGTTGTATCATGTATGACAATATGTATGAATGGTTGTGACTCCCCCTGCTTTTGTCTACTCATCTCTAGTTACTTATAGATGCATACTTAAGTCGTGACAAAATGCAGATTCAGAAATAATCGAAGTCGTATACTTCCTAGATAGAAACTCTTTTTCACTTCCTTCTAGCCCTACATTTGGACAGAGACATGATATAAACTTACTAACTTCTGTGAGAAGCCCAGTCTGTTTGGTTGCGGTAGACTACGTGTTAGTTAACACCTGGGCCCTTCCAGAGAGATTAACCGCGTAAGAGTATTGCTATAATTGAAATTTGCTGAATCGTGAAGCACAACTTGCCTGTACATGCGTTACTGACAAAACATTGTAAGGGTGTTCGAGATAGCGATGACCTTCAGGAACAATATATGCTCAAAATGATGACAAACAAACTCAAATCCGCCGTAAATTGAATTCCAAGAGGCATAGGACAATCTATAGCACTTTTTATAGAGACAAATTAGCCAGGATTCTCCTGTAATGACAAAGAGAGTGAAGAGAGAGAAGTAAAATACTTTCATGCTGAGATTTTTTTATGGCCAGGCAATGTCACTCAAAATTAGCAAAGATTATCTGATAAAAGTGGATAGGTCGTTAATTTCAAGCTTGCGCATATCCGCTTGTGACAACGTCTGATCTATTGCGGGCGTTGTGACCCCCTTCTGATGTCAGTGGCTCCGACCATTCATTGGGCCTGAATAGCGAGTTTGCCCGATGGATACCTAGAGAAACTGACAGAGGCACGTTTTAAATTTAATCCTGAACATTTTATAATGTGTGGTGGACGTCAAAAAGACACGTCAATACCTGCAAATCATATGGACCTTTGTATAGCAGACCCATTATGATGTAACTATGATATTTATATGTTTATGTGTCTTTGAGTGCGGAAATTATGCAGTCGTTCGGGCGTAGCCTGCCATGAGACGTTTAGGGAAAATATATTTACCAACAGCTGAGCCTGTTTAGGAATCGATTCTGAGATGTCCGGCAGTATCGTTTTGCAAGTGCATTGAGACTCGCGCCGGATACCATCGCTGTCACGCTTGAGAGAAGAATATAACAGCCCCCGATCGATGTGGGTCTCTGAAATAAAAACGCTTGGGTAAAAAGAAGCGTGTTGTCTGTCTTATCCAGAGAGAAGAAGTTTGCATTCGCGTCAAATTTTTGATAACAGGTTTCGATAATAACTTGTTAGATAAGTTATAGCTTAATTCTTCCCATATAATACAGAAACGTGATGTTACACTGCCTCGTAGCAAACTATTACCCAAACATCACCTGCAGCACAGATCAATTTATCCTTCAGTAGTGTGGGGGAGGTGTGTGTACACCTTATAGTTATCTCGCTTTCCCCAAGAAGCGGGTTCACAAGGAAACTTAGACACGCAGAGACAGACTTTTCATACACTCAAAGTCGTGTGTTTTATTCGTATAACTAACGTACATGCGCCGCCTAATCATGTGACAGCAAACTGGCGGGAAACTCAGTTACTATGGAAACGCACACCAAATGGTTACAGTGTTGCAATTTCTCTATAACAGTTTGCTTTCCGACAAGTAGCAGTAAGGGGAGGGACGCTGTAAATCTCCTGTTCGTAGTCAGGGAGTTTTAATACACTCAAACTAATTTCGCAGGAACTGATAACTAAAGACCATGGTATATAAACATGAATAAGAAGCAATGGGTGCTCAGTGCAATTTTCAGTTTGGAAGACAAGTGTTAAATGATATTATATGAGTGCTGAACAGATTATCTACTGTCGTCTATGATTTTTCTTACAGCCAGGCAACCTGGGTACAGGTAATTCTCCACATAGTAATCAGGGCAAGCCATCCTGGGAATCGTATCGTACGCTATATTAGAAGACGCCCGGTATGCTATTTTTTCTGTTTTTATTCGGAATGAATATTAAACTAAGGTATACAAGTTGCAGCATTTCAAACTATTTTAAGGTGACTAATATTTACCTTGGTCTCAAAATAATTTAATTTCAAAATGTAAGTTACAGTCATACTAATAATTAGTATGTTTAATGGCTACTACAAATTGTTAAAACAATGTTAATTTGGTATTTATTCATTTGTCTTTTATTACTGACGAATACAGGATTGAGAAAAAGTAGAACGATGATTTCTGTTACTGATTGTTTGCAAATACTCTGCAGTGTTTAACTATTTATGTATTTCATGCTATGAGATTGAGAAAAGAGTTGAGTGAAGTGCAAAGTTTTTAAAAGAGTATAAATATTGCATATTATCATATACCCATGCCCATATTGCTACATCCTAGTGACGTTCAACGTAAAATATCAGCCGTGATATTTCACGGTAAACGTCGAGATATGCACGATGAACGTCATCAGTTTTAGAGCTTTCCCGAACTACATTAGCAGTTTGTTGGTAAACAACGTAAACAACAAAATGGCTGCCGTCCCCTCCTGCGAAGCGATGTCGCCGACGTAAAAACTTGAAGGCCTTCGAGGAACACGGGTATTTCTGGTTGCAAAATACGGAAATATCACGTTCAGTCTTGAAATGTTTTCCCATGGTATTTTTTTGGTAAAGTTCTAGCAAACATGCTGCCGCGCCGTTCGCACGGCGCCGGCACTGTGCACGGTCTCCACCGAACAGGTAGTGAGCGCGTGGCGTGACAGCGATGTCGCGCGCGCGACCACTGTTGACATGGCAACTCTAAAGGTAAACTAACAAAATGGCGTCCCCTCTCCGCGCGAGCTCCGTGCCGTACGACGATCGAAATCGGGATAAATTTAAAGCTGAGCAGTTTTTGATCGGTTACAGTTGTAATAGCATATTGCGCCTTAAAATGTTCCTTCTGTATGACGATTTTTGTATCCCGGTGTCTTTCTTCTTGGGTTTCATTGAGATATGGACGACTTGCAGCGATGTCGCGCGTGATGTTGACATCTTCGTCGTATACTTTATGAATGAAGCCTGTTCACATAAACATTCTGATATTTATGCGCAAGGCGTAATAAAGTAAAGCCTCAAAATTAAAGGTTTTTAGTTCTATTAGTAAAAATTCCCTAACATTATGGGCATGGGTATATGATAAATCGGTTAATATTATATAGGGCTCAGCCCTTGGTGTCGCGCCAGGGGTTAAGATTGGCAATGTTATTTGTATTGATTCATGATAAAATGTAATTAATCGTTACTTCATAAACGTTTATATGACAACTATGCCCAGTTTCCCTCTGATGAAAGCAGTTCGTACGTACGTAGGCTACACGACGTCAAACCCTGCAGCAGTGTAGGTAATGGCCTAGATTTTCTGTAACGTGTAAAAATTTTGGACAAAAATTGGCAATTTTTACAATGATAACAGCCTATTGTGTTAAACAAGGGACGTACTATGCAATCATTATCATTGCAATGGTAACCGCACTGCCAACCTTCCACTTGCAAGCTGAAAACTATAGCGTTCCGTCTAAAAACTGGCAACTTTTGAATCAAATTATTGACACAGGGGGCGCTTTTGTAAAATTCAATCCCAGCATTCTTTGCGTATGCCCCCGTTCATATGCACGACAGTTTTCTCCCTTTATCTATATTAACGATATTTTGTACCAGCGACAAGGTGCATAATAACATTTACTGGCTAATAAAAGAGGTATATTTTATAAATGGCATGTTAGATAATAGTAATTTGTTTCGTATTTGTTTATTTACGAGTACTCAAAAAAAAACATGGCGGCGCCCATGAAAGAAGGGTACACTTCCGGTTGCTCGCATAGTATATTATGAATATGCGCATGCGTAGTCAGTAAGCCGCTGGCGCGACTATTACCCAATATCGCCTGTTCGTTGTGTCGTATCAGCATTCGTGTCATTTGTGCTGCGTCAGACACTCGATTTAGTCTCGTGTCTGACGCAGCACAAATGACACTCATGCTGATACGACACAGGAACAGGCGATATTGGGTAATAACCTGTAATTATCTTTCCAGTCAGTTATGTACAGTTATAAATATATGTAAAGTACTTTGGGCCGATGTCCTAATACTACTGAAATAAAAAGACATCACGCTTATGTCCTTCTTACACCTCGATTTCAGCCTGGATTTCTGTAGGTCACGTGATAGTACACATGTTGCTTTGCGCGTTCTAGAATTCTGCAGGTAAACACATGACGTCATTATATGTTAATCCGCGACGGGAAGCGGCCATCATATTTATGAAAAACTGAAACAATTGGCTATGAATTTTTGATATCGCACGCATTTTTATCTCCTAAACAATGTTGAATATTATGTAAACTACATAATTATCATTCCATAAGGTATATAATAAAACCTTTACGGCCCTGATATGGCTTTTGCGGTCCTTGGTCGTACGGCGTACGGGCCCTCGCACGCTCGGGCGCTTCCGCCGTATGACCTCGGGCCGCAAAAACCGTATCAGGGCCGTAAAGATTAATACAGATACAATACTTTGACTTCTATCGACATTAGAACAATACTAAATTACAAAATATAATTTTCCTGTGCCTGGCATACTATAATGACATGGTTCAAACACACACCATGAATAAATTAAAACGATATTAAACAGCTAAATATGACAGTGGAAACGACAGAATACGAACATGGAGGTAGAATGCAGAATTATTCAATAAGAAGGATAAGTTACAGGGTAATTTTTTTAAAATTGTAAACGAGATAGACCATGTTGTCGACTACATGCTGGTATTCTTGGAGCCATTTTTAACAGTCTAAATCGATTGAAATTGCGGCTAGATTTAACAAACCTGTAAATGTTTAGAACAAAACAAAATGTGCGACTCAGCAAAAGTGCAACAATGAGACGTTTGCTTGTTATGTTTGTCGTCGCTTAATATGTCATACTTTACGTTTTCTATAATTTATACCTTTGATATGGATAATTAATATATACTTTCTTCCAGCTCATAAAAGTGCAGCTGCATAAAATGGCTAAAAACCTTCAAGAGGAATGGATGTTTGTTGTGACTTACACCCTTATATCAGTAATGGGGATCTTGTGCACATATATCCCTGGACAGGTTAGACCAGATGACCCACATGCATGTATTTGGTTCGTAGAACAGACTGGTTCAAGGTGAGGTATTAGTACAGTGATTTTGCCTTACAGAAGCCCTGCTAAAATTTTCACTTTACATGTTAACTATGATTTGTGCTTTCGTCTGTTCAAAAGGGTGGTTCAGGGTGCTATGTAACTACAATGCAACAAAAACTAGAGTTATTGTAGCAGAAAGTGCTGACGTTCTCACAATCGCAATATTTAGACAGATGATTTATATTTTTGATACATTTCACTCGGCATGAATTATACCCTGTTTTCAAGTATTATTATACATATTAAAGTGAGAAAACCCCTACGTATAGAAAAGGGCCAGTAAGGGTCAATATATTATTGCTGTACACATTCTATTACGAAACACACAAACAAAGGCAACTTATGTCGATTAAGGCTAATATAGCGTCTGACATGTGACTAAGACGAGGCATTGTTCTGTTAGAATTTTTAGATGTTGCGATGGGTATTTTAAAATAAATGCCAAGAACCTGACTGGGGAATGTACGGGTAAGTATTGTGTATTTGATTCTAATGGTGTCTGTCGAATTCTCTTTTGAACGTTATAAATAGGCATAGAAAAGCCGTGATCCGTATTTATGTAGGGATAAATATTATTAGCAATTCATTTAAGTGCCTCTTCACTGCGCTCATCGTATATTAAGAATTTGGACTAATTCGAAAAGCCTTCCAAATATGGTAATATCACAATGTGCGTCGGGAACATAAAGTCAGATTCCCAAAATTTTCAGTACTGTTCTAGTCTACCACTTGTGTGCGCCCATTTTAAAGCTCTGTGAGCAAAAAAAAAACAAAAAAACAAAAAAAAACAAAAAAAAAAACCAAAAAAAACATTTACAGTATAAGATTTTCGAAAATCGAAAATTCTTTCGTTTCCTCATTGAGGTAACATTGTGATTGCGACAATTTTGATTTTCAAATGTCGGTAAACATTAGATAATGTGTTTCTCTAGTACCAACGTTGCACATTGAATCTTTATTTTTACTCTTGATATGCCAAGGAAATGGTTTACGGTTATATCAAGGATAGTTAGAGTAAAATTTTGAACCTTTCAATGTCGAGGATGTACTACAATAAACATGTATTTAAATGAATTTAAACATAAAATGAACAATTAGCTTTCTTTGTCTGGGAATCCCTTGTGTCTTTCATAATGTTCTATATCTGTCTCGATGCTTTGTGTCTCAATGTCATTTCGGGGTCCATTAACATAACATTGCTTGCAACCGTCTTTCTATTTATTTATTTTTGCAGAATGTCTCGATGGATCGTATGGTCCTTTCTGTCAGAACAGCTGTACGTGTATGAACGGCGCGACTTGTAACAAAGTCGATGGTTCCTGCCGTTGTTCTGCCGGATATTTTGGAAATAACTGCCAATATCATTGTAATTGTCAAAACGGAGCAACATGTATGTCTGATGGCAGATGTTTTTGTGCAGATGGTTTTTATGGAAAGTTATGTCAGCGTAAATGTTCGTGCCCTGAAAATAGTGAGTGTATTAGTGAAGCAGGAAAGTGTATATGTCATGACGGTTTCTATGGAAGCTTATGTTTGCCTTGTAACTGTTTAAACACCGAACAATGTGACCCGTTTACTGGCCTCTGTTCTTGTAAACCTGGTTACTATGGTGAACTTTGTGACAAAGAGTGTTCTTGTTTCAATGGAGCTTCCTGTGGTAATGATCCTTCTGACGATTGTAAATGCTCATCAGGCTGGATTGGTTCTGAATGCACTGATTGTGATACTGGGATTGTTAAATCACATTACCTTTCATTTTGTGAGGACAAGTGTTTGCATTGTTACAATGGTCATAGGTGTTCTGTTGAAAATGGAGAGTGTTTGTGCTCATCTGGTTGGCAAGGTAACAGATGTGATCAAATATGTGATGAAGGTTTCTATGGTAATAATTGTTCAGGCGTTTGTAGGTGTAAAGGTGGTGTGTGTGATCACGTGACTGGTATTTGTCACTGTGATCTTGGATGGACGGGTGAACATTGTGAAGTACCCTGTCCTGACAACTGTGTAGTCTGTGAGGATGATATATGCATATCTTGCAAACCTGGATGGACTGGTGAACGTTGTATTACTAATTGCGAACCTGGTCTCCATGGTGACAGTTGTCAAGAACCATGTGTTGAATGCAATTGTTCAACATCTTGCCATCATATCAACGGGAGTTGTCCTGAAATTGTAAGGTAAAATTTGTTTACCATTCTCATTAATCTATAACGAAATTCGTCGTATTTATTTCATTACGTTATGTTTACGCAAATAATTCTACAGCAAAAATATATAAATTATTTTGCATATGTCAAATATGTCAAGGAAGGAGTGAAAAGAATAGTTTTCTATCTCATGTCGATATTACGATTTCGCCTTTGATGCAATTCAATTCAATGTAACATATACGAGAGAATTTATTGCAATGCATTCTTGTTGAATAAGTTGACTTTGTCAGAGTAAACCTTTTGTGTATGAATAATTTCAGGTGTGAAGAATACACATGCAAATACCCAAACGCAAAATTTTGCAATGAAAATCCGTTTAAACTTAAGTGTCGAGATGAATGGATTGGACGTCTCTGTGATGTGACCATTGCTAATGGTAGGGTTTCAATATTTTAAACCAGCACTTTATTGTATTTAATGCGTTAGCTGACATACTTTGTTCAGTGTTTTGGAATTTAAAGTCGATTTCTTAAAAATAGTAAGGAAAAACCTATAGCCGAAGAAAACTGGAAGCATCAACATTTGAGACAATAACATATCTCAAAAAGTAAATCAAAATTCCCACCGTTCGAGACTTAACTTTGTGATGAATATTTGAATTTATATTAATATTTCTTATTATAACTTATTGCTTGACTTAAAACTTATTGGTGGAAAGTTTAGTATAGTTATCTGTTGTCAGTGACGTCATTAGATCTTCGAAAAGCGCGAAAAGCACAAAACGTTTCTTTCGAACAGACTTAAGTAATCTTACAAAATATTGTAGAGGTGTTATCTTACAAGTCGTTTTGGTAATTGTTTTCCTCGCCGTCTGCTAGGTATGTGAGTACTGAAGTTTGAACATAAAAAGTCCAGTAGTGGATGTGTCACTGTGTCACTGGCTCTCGTAAATCAAATTTCACAATGAATTGTTTTCAGCATGGTGAAGTTGAAAAGGTGAAAGTTGATATTGTAACAAGAAATACACTTGTCAGTCAAATATATGCGGCTATCTTTAAACCTATTGTCTCAGTATTAACTCCAAAGAATAAATGCACAAATAAGAACAAAGAAAAATATAAAAGTGTTGCACATAATTATGTACCACAGTTTACTTACATCAGAGCGCGCATGTGTCATTGGTGTTTGCACTGCAGTGTAATGTTAATGAACACCGGCAATCAGGACTACTTTTTCCTGTAAAAAACAAGTGTATTATCAACAAATCAAAAACGATTGTCTGCAAACTATAGTTTTTTTCCCAAAATAACAAAAGAAAACAATTAACAAAACAAACAACTTTCGACATGGAATATGTAAAAGGCGATAGCTTCGACAAAGCATAATTTATATTATATCAAAGAGGAAAGAGAATCGTAAATATTCTGAAAGCTCGTACATAAATTAAGACCATATTGCTATCCCGTATTTAGTTTCCTTGCAATCACGTTAGTTCTGACACGTTCCAGCTCCTTCTAGAAACTGAGAAAGTGTAACAGGGTTTCTTTGTCACTTATATTTCTACCCGTTTGTAAAGAGTTTACCCTATAAAGGAGTAACTGGTGTTTTGTTTTGCTCTCTCGCGCCTTGGTTGCAGCGAACGGCTAAGTCATCAAATAAACGAACATTTAACCCGTAAACATGTAAACAAAACTTTACACAATAAGAACTGGGTGTTTAGCATAAGTAGCCAGTGAATGCCAATGACGTAATCGTAGACAAACATGATTAAAAAGTAGGAACTTGCACATTGATTCAGCCAAACTTCAGACTTCCGCAATCCCTTGTGTAAATAACCCGAGTACGGCGAGCGTACGCTGTCTTTTCATAGGGTTCTGTCGTATTGTTGACGGTTTTGCATAGCTGAGTAGTTTGTGAGTTCTAATTCAATCACAAACTGATGTTCTAGTAGTACATGAGACGGTATAGCACCGTTGGGTAAGTTAGGGGGTCTTTTCCCCATCACCTTGGAGACGTACTTTATTTCACATGCTAGGGGGCCTCATTTGTATACCACATATAAACATGGAGTATCTTCAGGGCCCGTGGCATTCGCTGTGTTCAAGTGCTGTGCGATCAAGTGTCTGTCTGAAGTCAGATGGTTTCAGTGCAGCAGTGCCGACCACAATAACAATGGATGACGAGTCTCTCTCTGACAAATTCTCAGTTGGCTGCCACGTAATTTGCCCGGGCATACACTGTAAGTATTATTATCGATTTATTACGAGTATGACGGTAGATCAGTCTGAGCATGCGTGAGGCTTACAACATTACGTCATTGCCTTAGCCTTTAGTCCCTCGCGCGCGCGGCCGGATTTGACAGATTTTATCGTTCACTGGCAGAGTTCCAAAAATCCAGATACTTTGTATCAAAGAGTGTTTCCTTTTAGGGTTGACTTTGACAATGAGTGTTACCGTTTAGGGTTTAATCTTGGCAAATATGGACATGATCCGCCCAAAGTTTTTAAATAGAGGTCAAATTATGAACTCTGTGTGCACTCAAGACCTTTGACACGGAGGTTAACTCAGCCCCTTTTTAAGGTAAATTGTAGCTTGTGTCTTTGTTGTTAGCTAAGCTTCATTAGTAATACTTGAATAAGTCAAAATGTTCATCGAAAAGACGTGCTTCGTACGTGTACATATTAATTTGCTTGTCGCTTTCTCGCAGTTATTATTAAGTTTTTTCCAGCGCAGACAGCGAACACAAGGAGTGAACCGGTGCACTGTAGTATATTCGCTTGTAGTTGATTTTTTGTGTGTTGATTTTTGTGTTGTTTTTTTTGTGTGTACGTGTGTGTTTGTCACGCGGGGGTTGTCTGATGCATTGAAGTGACATTGTTTTATGCTCATAATGCTGCCTGTATGTGATAAAATTGACGTAAACTCCTTTCTTTCGAGGAATGTCTGTCTTATGTGTATTTTTTTTAATTTAATTTTATTTGTACAGAATCTAACCATGGACGCCGAGTGGGATGACCTGTCGCTGACAGATTCCCAGTTGGATACCGTGTTTGCCTCCGTCGACGCTGCTGCAGAACAACACTATGAAAATAATGTGAGTATGTGTTTATTTATCTACTGACGTATTCCCTTGTGCGTTGTGATTGATTTTGTGAACCTGTGTGTTTGTCGGGCAGGGTTACCCTATGTGTCGAAGTGACATTGTTGTGCTCACAATGCTGTCTACAGGTGATAAAATTGTTTCGAATTTCTGATTAACGTTTGTTCAGTGTGCGTTCATGGACACTGTCACTGATTTGTGCAGTGTGACCTAGATCATGCTGCCTGCATGTGATAAAATTGACGCAAACTCCTTTCTTTCGAGGAACGTCGGTCTTATGTGTATTTTTTTTTTTAATTTAATTTTATTTGTACAGAATGTAACCACGGATGTCGAGTGGGAAGAGATGTCTCTGAGAGATTCCCAGTTGGATACCGTGTTTGCCGCCGCCGACGCCGCTGAAGACCAACACTATGAAAATAATGTGAGTGTGTGTTTATTTATCTACTGATGTATTCCCTTGTGCGTTATGGTTGATTTTGTGCATGTGTTTGTCAGGCAGGGTTGCCCGATGTGTCGAAGTGACAATGCTGTCTACGGGTGATAAAATTGTTTCGAATTTCTGATTAACGTTTGTTCAGTGTGCGTACGGTCATGGACACACTGAGTAGTGTAGTGTGACCTAGATCAAGTGTTTGTAAACACTACATAGACGTGTCGACATTTCAATTAAAGACATAACATCGCTCAGTTATGAAATGTTCTCTGGCATGTTTGATGTTGCCCCTCGCCCTCCAAGCTGTCTGTGATTTCCAATATAAATATAAAACAATTATTTCTTTAAACAATGGTAGGAATTTGTAATTTTGTATTCTCCCTCTGATGGTGTGAGATTAACACAGTTATTCCCCCCCTGAAATCTTTGCATATAACAAGGCACAGAACATTAACAGGAGTCTTGCCTGTATAGAGATAGATATGTACACTGAGGTA
>LD363393.1:0-14752 GCA_001465055.1 Ptychodera flava
TACATAAGTGTACGTGTAGACAACGTACAGGCATTTGAATTCCATGACGCACTTCTCATGACCTATATCAGGGGGTGAAATGACGGATGTTTGTAATAAAAGTCAGAGGAAGTAGGGATTACTGGACTAAAACGAAACAATAACTTCAATATTTACATCTAAAAAAGTTATGGCTGACCAATCTTTGTAGTCTTGAGTCAGTAGATACTGTATTAAAATTAAAATTTTTTGTTTAAAATTCAAGCTGTAACGTATGTCGGCGTTTTGATATTTCACCAAGCTGTAACGTATATCAGAGTTTTGATATTTCACCATATAAACACCTCATTCATCTTCTTACCATGTACTAAAATTAATAAGGAACTGAATTCTAGCAGTTATGAGCCTCATAAATCATTTAGTACTATAAAAAGAAAAAAATTGCATGTGGTGTTTCATATATGTACATATATGCATGCTTCTAGTGTGTCTGACATCACAAAAATTTCTTCATGAGAAAAATTACATTTTTAGAATGGTGATAATCGGATGAAGATAGTCAACCAGGTCACTGAGGTATCATTTATTTCCTTATAATATTGCTATTTCTTGTTAAATGTCGTAAACATGCAGAAATGAAACACTTGAATGAGGAGATGAGGAGATAATCCAATATCGGGATCATGAACCGTGAGCATAAAGAAAGGAAATGCTTGAATTCAGAGTTTGTGATTTAATATGAGATTATCTGCAAGAGTTATGAGTGAACTCGTGTTTCATTTCGTGAGTTTTAATGTTTTATGAACATAAAATTCCTGTTTTTTTGGTTAGCTGTTCCTGAACCGATAAACTTCAGAACCATACTTGATGACGTTAAAGAGATCAGTAAATTTGATATTTGACACACATCAGTAGTACAGAAGTGCGGAAAAGTACCGAAACCGATTTCAAAGTTTTCAAAGATGGCGCTAAAATACAGACACATGCTTTTGTCATCTGTATCGCTAAACACAGAGAAAAACAAAGGATGTACATCACATAAGTTGCAAATGTCAACAATCGCTAAAACACAAGAACCAGGGATGGAGGACTGCCCCTTTAAGAATCTCTAGTGTATGTAGAATGTTTTCAGCTGTGAGCTGTCCCATTCCTATTTCCCAATAGTTAAGTCCATCATTCAAACAATAGGCTTGGTACATAATTGTGGCGTATCATCCCTCCAAGTATGTTATGAAGCATCACATTCATGATGATGATAGACAGATCTTACACGTCAGTGATACATCTCACTGACAGTCTGAAATTCAATCATTCTTGATCAATTTGAGCCACAATGATAGTGGTTGACGTGAAGAAGTTGATCACATGACTGTGGTGTACAGGCTAATAATAACATATCATAATACTTGGGCCCTGTTATATTTCAAACAAATGTTGACATCCAGAAGGGGGTGTCTTGACTTGGTGTCATGTTTCCCTGTTTGTTTCACTACATTGGGACGTCATGTTGACCTGTACCTTGTGTATCAGCGGAAGTTTGCAAGAGCCTGTTCAGTCAACTCCAGTCTGTCCTGAGTGATGTTTGTGTGTCTGAACTCTGATTGTCTTGAATAATTGCTAGTGGTGTATTTTGAAGAGATGAAAACCATAGTGATTAGGATATCCAGGTAAGTCGTATGTCCCCTGATTTACAGTAAACCTGAGCTAGTTTCTCAAAGGCTGAATGTGATTTCAGTGGCAACTTTTTTCAGACTCAGATTTGTACATTACTTCTCTGTTCAGCTTCTGGTACAGACTCATTTTAAAGTCTGTGTTTTCATCTCGTTGTTTTTAGCTAACATCAAAAGAACGTTTTTTGCCCTTTGAGTTACCACAAGGTGTATCAGCTCTATTTATAATTTTGAATATTGATGAACTCTCAGTAATATGTTTCTGTTGATGCCAAGCTTTGCACAGTGACTCCAGATTTACTGGTATATTCTTGATATGGAAAAGACTGTTTCAAGCTTTGTGCTCATATACCAAAAACATATTCTCACAGCGATTAAAAAGAAACTAGATCATTTAAATGCAATGGAAAACTAAAACTTGCAAGTTATGAGTATTAGATAAGTAGATGTGTGGGGAAGATTTAAGGTGTATCCACACTGAAAATTCTCCCTAAAATAATTGTCAAAATGCTAATCACAGACCCTCAACAGAAAAGTGAAAGTCTATGTGCCAAACCCTGTACAAATGTCACAGTGGTGGAGACATAGAGCACATACTCATCTTTGGCCTAGACGTCATCTGAGTTGCCAATTTAGGAAAGAATGTCACTTCTCATGAGTATCTCGCTATGATCATTATAGATTATTAGAGACAACAGTTTGAAGTTTATTTCAGCTGGTATAAACAGAAGTTTAATACAATTACTAATGAAAGTCAAAACTTGCAACTATAAGTGACAATATCGAAGTATCTGTCATGAAAGATTTCAACATGATACCATCAAAATTCTACATGTACCGTATCCGACACTGTCCTTGATCAGCACTGCCATAAAACAATACCATATACTTTGTATTTTCAATAATAACATCTCCAGTATCATACAGTTGTGTCCATATTTCCATCCACTCTTTTCAAATGCAATTCATTTTAGAATTACAAGTGTCAGGGTGATTCATTGTCATAGAAACATTGCAAAGTTAGTGTCCTTATAAAAAAAATGAAATGCCATCCCAACTTTTTATTCTTTTTAAAGGTTTGTCGGCTAAAGTTGGCTATAAAAATATTGATCAGACAATGTACAAGGATTTCCATTTATCACAAGTCCGTATTTGTATGATCAATACTGGTCATATTTTATTTGTCATTGATCTATACTGATCACATTTGATTTGCCATTGATCCAAAGTGGCCACATTATATTTGTCATTGATCTATACTGATCACATTTGATTTATCATTGATCCAAAGTGGCCACATTTGATTTGTCATTGATCAACACTGGTCACATTTGATTTGTCATTGATCTATGCTGGTCATATTTGATTGTCATTGATCTATAATGATCATAGGTGTTTTTTCAATGTGCATTTAAGTAACAACAGGTTATATCCATATTTGTACCACCGATGACATCACCAAAAAATTATGTCATCTGTATTTCATGTGTATGCATGAATAGTCATGATGATGACTTTTTTTATGATTGACTTTTTGACTGTTTCCCCTTACCAATCTGAGTAAAGTAACAATGAAGTAGCCAATTGAAGCGGGTGTTTGAGAGATGATATCACAAAACCTGTATAGGCAAGAAAATAGTTTTACAATTTCATCTGTAGTGCAAATTATTTTATTGCTTCATTTTTGCTATTATTTTTGAAGAACCCATGGTGTGTTCAGTGTAAATTATTTTATATTCAGTCAACGTATAAAATGCAGAGATACAACGTATTTTCTCAGGCTTCACAGTTGATTGGAGTTCGTGCATGCCTGATATCCATCTCTCTCCTAACGTCATATTTCCTTCTCAGCATGTTATCATCCGTGGCCATTGAAAAGCTGAATTCCGTAAACTTTCAATGGAATCTGCAATTCAGCACGAGTGTTCCTGGTTAGAGTCTAAGAAATCCACACCTCATGCAGGGCTGACACAAGGTCATCTGAGTGAAAGTGCTTAGTTTGCCATGGGAGATCCCCCTTCATTTGAAAGTTAATTTGAAAGACACTGAAGTGAGTGAAGTGTCTGGTAGCATGAATTTGAACTGTTTGGTCTGAAAACCTATTACCAAAGTGATTTGGCAGTAATTCCCGATATCAGTGCAGGGATAAACATTTGTACCCGATCGCTGTCCTTATGATGTACATGTATATGTCAATCAGTTTATGTCTGATGCATTTCCATCAGAAATGCAACTGACTCCATTAGCACAATAGTATGCCATTTAATAGATGAGTTTATACTATAAGATGTATGTTTACTATGCAAGGTATACACTCATCAGACTTGGGAATTCAAATTTTAATGCAGTTCAACAGTCAGAATGCCTACTTTGTACAATTCTGGCAGATTGAACACCAAAAGTGCAGAATTGAATCTCATTTATAAAATTGAAAGTAAAAATAGCGTGCAGTCAGTCCAGCTGTATTGATTTCATTATTTTTCCACTTTACTATTTTAATTAGATATTTTTAAAATGTCAAAATCCTCTTCAAAGTTCACAGATCATTTTGAAAATAAATGAGCCATGGCAGGTCAGATCGTGCATCTATCAATAAGAAATGTACACCATGACAAATGACAAGCTTTCAGAATTTATGTTCACATCATCAAAGAATGCTGCATTTGTATTTATATACTGTACCAATCTGATTAAAATCAGATGTAGAGTACGGCGACGTCTCTGTACTTGCGCGGTGTGAGAGGCGACAGCAAGAGAAAACCGCGCAAGTACAGAGACGTCGCCGTACTCTACATCTGATTTTAATCAGATTGATACTGTACCTGATTCTTGTGACGGCTGCCCGTACCATGCAATACTTCTTCAGTCTTCTGTCAGCGTCATCTAAGCATGCAGCCATATTGTCTTGTCAATGATGAAACAATGATGAAACAGCATGTGGCTATGATATCGTGCAAATTTTTATTTATTACAATTTCTTTATTTGGAAACAAATTTTTACCCTTACTTTTAACAACATCGTGAATTCAATCCCTCCAATTAAAGCAAAATAGTGTGAAGTTTTAACCATTCACTGTCTGAGTTACTTATTCATTCATTGTTTATTGAGTTCAGCAGGTTGAGACCTGTAAAAGTGTGAAAAGCAAGCACAACAAGAAGTAAACCTTTTAAAGTTTCTGGTGAACAGTTGGAGTGCACTTTACTAGGACTGTTTACACCAGCCTTTCCGTAAGCACAGCAGCAATAGCATCCCTGGCTAGCAAACAGTGTATACATATATCCTATCTGACATCTATAACATGATATAAACACAGTGTCTAGGGAAAGTCATCTCATCACTGCTATATTTAGTTTGTACAGGAAGTAAGCTTTTATTTGACCTGTTGTTCCGCATGGGAAACAATTTATAACCTTTTTTCCACCTTTGCCTTTCAGCTTTCATATTACAAGTCAAACATGCCCTGAAATTGAAAGATTTACTCAAATTTTCCCCAGAAAAACTTTAAACCTTTCTCTTTCAAAATCAAGAATAGAACTCGGCAGATCACCATGCAAATTTTCAAACTCAAGAAATCACCGAAAATATACCAAAATTAAAAATTCAAAATGGTGTGGCTATCTCTTTGTTACATGTAATTTTATGGGGAAAAGTAAATTCTAGATTTTCACAGAAACAGCATCTTGAAATTTTCATTTACACCATAGATTTCAATTTTAGCCCACACAGGTAGTATACGGACATAAATCTTGTTCACATTGGCAACCCAACGCAAAATAATTGTCCTTTTGGGATTAAATTTGGTCCGTGTCCACACCTACCGGTACCAGAATTAGGGCCAACGTAACTTTACCTTCCTTTGTGACCTCTGACCTGTCAAAGTTCAAAATGGCGCATTTGAATATGGCACGCTGTTTCTACTGTTCATGATTTTCCTGTGTTTTTACGCACAAGAAGGGCAAATATGACTACCACTCACCCTTTTAATCATCGGAGAGATCTTCACTATTTATTGGATGAGCATATGGTATATATAAGACCGCGGTGGAGAAATAACCAGTGCGCGGCATTTTTGACATGCCTCTCTAGTCTATTACGTGCACTGTGGAATCGAATGACATGGTCTCGTTTGCGGAACAAAGGTTGGTGGGAAGTTCAGCGTACATGGGATGATATTAAAATGTAAAGACTGGATTGAAACCTTTCGATAGGTGTAAACTTTAGTTTCAAACGTCGTTTGTTTTGTGCGAATAGGGTGACTAGTTCAACTTCGATCCATAGCGGAGGCCTGGTCAACTGGGACCAGGGCCGACGTAACGTGTCCACACTGGCGATTTGCGTCGGACCAAATTTTGCGTCGGCCCTGAGTCGGCCCTGAACCACCCCTTCTAACCGGGACCAAACTGAGTCGGCCCAGGGCCGACTCAGCATGTCCACATTGTTTTTTTACGTCGGCCCCGGCCCAGGTCCGGACCTGGGCCGACGCAAAGTCGTCAATGTGAACGTACCAAAAGTATTATAGAAGTACTGGTATGAAAGTTTGAATTTTGTCCTCAAGGCACAAAGTTCTACCTTAGAGAAACACTTTGCAGCACTTTCGCCCTTGACTATCTGCTAACTTCCTCCATGCTCTTGCCACCAATCCTCATCAACCCCTGCAGAATATTAATTCAGTCCCAGAATCCTTTGTGACACTCTTTTCATTCTCCTTTCTTCAAACAGCTGCAAACCTCTGCAACTTAAGGAACATGCAAAAGTCAAAGTATAGATAGGGAACCCACCAATAAATATTTGGCAAATACCCTGATAATCGCTCACAACTTGCAGCCAAACAACCAGTTTCAAATAACCTCTCCCATGCTACTAACATGTAACTGTTGACGATATTTTTTGCCATTTTTGTTTTGTGTATCAATTGTAAATTCTTGTCCCAGTCTGCAAACCGTTTTACACCTACTGTACCATTCAGCTTGCCAACACAGTGTCCAATATACAATGCACGTTTATTGGTTACATTTGAATTCTAGTCCGGACCAGAATTCACTTTTCAACAATAACAATGCAGTCTACAGGCTGAGTTGACAAGCTGAACACTGTGTATCTCGACATACTTTGAGGAGTAGAACAAGAAACTGTAATCGACATTTTGACATTAAAACAATAAGTGTGAAAAATTCATCAAAAGTTACAGCTACTGACCCTGTGATGCAGATTCTTGCAATGTTATGATCAATAAAATGAATTCTTGTGTATGCAAAGCTCACCTAATTCATTGCCAGTCTTTGCGAAGCTATGATCAGCATATGACTATCAACCAGTTTCCAACAAACCGTAAAGAACAGTTCATTCCCAGCTCTATACATGTATAGCCAGAACAATCAAATCTTCCTTTCTAAACTTAATTATAGTGTTGAGAGAATACAGCGAAAACGAATGAACAGAGTGGAAAAGAAAACATTCATTTCATTGCCAAATTTGTACGTGCAAGTGAAGGAATAAACATCTGGTGGTGGATTTGTACTTTTAAATTAATCAGGGTGTGCTCTGTTGAATCCACAATGTAACAGTGAAACCCTATAACTCATGTATATCAGTAAGTGTCATCCTAGTGATAGCAAGGTTGTGATGAGATTTGCATAGGGTACTGCAATTACTCTACAAGCAATAGCAAGTACCATCCCAGAGTTGTTTGTTTTCAAAGCAAGTCAATACTGTTATACAAATGTCAAATTTAATCAGAAGTACCAGGCACCATCATCTGTCTGATGCAACATGCTCGCCATTTGAACATTTTTAATTATGGAGAGCTTAGTTGCCATGACTACTGCAAGCTTTTCCCATCAATCACAATGTCATGACTGGTTGATCATTAAGATGACAAAGCCACTGGAGACAGATATATTGTGTCTGTCATTTGCTACATTTGTACCATACATGCTTGCCAATGTTCTTCCAATTGTTGCAGCTTAAGGATTTTTTAAATTGTAAACTTGAATTTATTGCAAAAAGTGGTGTGATCCCAAAACCATTTATGCATGCTACGTTATTATTATCAGTACAAATTGAGGGGATTAAAGACTTGCATTAAAAATGTAATAGGTTCACATTTTGACAGAAAAGCATAGCCTCCCCATGATCACATGTCTGTGTTAACTTTAAGCATTTTACTTAAACTAATTGGTTCATTTTGCTGACACTTGCATATCACAGGGATCATCACCGGACTTCCGTTTCTTTTTTCATTAGATAAAACCAAATTATCTCCAGTATCAAAGCAGAATTCCCGACATCTACCTACCTCTGCATAACACCCAAGGAGAACATTCTTTTTACTCTTTGAAACACAGAAGGGGGACCTAAAAATTAATTTTAAATGACGCCACACAAGTTACAACTATAATATGTCTATAATATCTGCTCCTTTATATCTGACTTGACAAAACCATAGTGTCTTTAAGTATTATTGAAAATCAATTGTCCTGTATTCTCTTAAATTAGTATGACGTGATTTTAATGGATACATATGACCTTTGAACCCACACAGAATGATATTGATAACAGCTTTCTCAAAGTATAGGTCTCAGTTGTAAAAATCTTGCCTTCTTGGCATCACCAGCCAATACAATGCAACACATGATCACAAGCCATGACAAATGAGCTGTGTACACACAATCAGCAATATGAAGAACCAATGAATGCATGTCACTGTAGGTCTGGCTGAAAACTGTGAATTTCAAAGAGATCGAATAATTTGTAATTTATTCAATACAGACCATATTAGAGGAATGTGTTGAAGAGTTATGCAGTAAAATCTTATCTCACATACCACACAGTACTCAGTGTGATTAATAGATCATTAATCAAACAATGTTTGAATTTTATAACGCAATGATATTCAGTCATTAAATTTAGCAGTCAGTTACGGTAAATGGTACTGTCTAAAAGATTCCCGCCCTGCCTCCATCTGGTTCCAGAGTTTACTCTTGTTGCCAGTTCTTCATACAGGCTGGTACTGCCAATCAGCTTTCTCTAAGAGGTGATAGTAAACACTTCTTTTTAATTCTGATCAGCATCATCAGCCCATGAAATTGGAAAACATGTTTTCAAATTATCTCAGCATACTTTGACATCTGTTCATAATTAAATGTGAAGAAAGGTGTTAGTATGGAGTCTTGTCAGTAACTTTACACCAGAAAGTCAAAAGAAGGGCAAAAGCCAGCTTAAATCCCCGGTACTGTATCTTTTTCCTTGTTACTGAAACACCGAAACCATCCAATCTTCGAAGAGATGTTTTGGATTCCTGTATTTTCTTTGAAAATGTCGCTATTTTAATCCTAAGTGATGGATTTGGTCAATTTAATTAGGGCACGTAAGCGTATATTTGCAGCATCCATATTTGAGTTATGACTTGAAAAGTATTTAGTTGATAAAATCAAAGTTGCACGTTCGTTGCCAATGTTTGAAAAGCATTTTGTGGTCACATTTCAGTATTACCGGTAAAAGCATTTCTACATTTGTTACACATTTGATTTGAAACTATCGTATAGAAAAAAAATGCAAAAAGAGACAGCTAAAGAGGATTTCAGATCTTAATATTCATGTTTATCAGTCAAGGTGAAAATACTACTTTATTTAGAAAAGATTCCATGTTTGTAAGAGTTTTTGCAATCTGGCCACGAATAATCCATGCCTTCTATGTAAAATTGGTATGGCCAGTGAAAGGAGCATATCTGATTGGATTTCATGCAACACTCCCTCTACAGATATTTCTAGAAATACCTTGATATAATCTCTTTTGTGTTGCTACACTGTAAACAAAGGCGGCACACCTAAAATTGTTTCTTTGATGAAATTGATAGTGTTATTTCGATTTTCAAATAGCTGTTTGATGACTGGTTGGATTTCATAGACACTTGAAAATGCTCACTGTGTTTGTTTTACTGATGGAAAACCCAAACCTTTCTTTATGTATAACTTCAATGCAGGACAACTAGCCTGTGTGCCCACGCTGCTCTTTCAGTAACAGACATTTGTGGGTGACGTACAGTACTGTACTGGTTCGTGCATACCCGTAACAATAAATGGACGCCAAGCTGTGTGTGGCACGACGGTACCATTCAAAAGTATAAAACTTTCCAAACATTGAAAAAAATGAGCTCTGCCTTACAAGGTCACATAATGAACACTTCCACAAAGGATCCTGAAAGTCAATTCTTACAAAAATTGAAAGACTTCTACAGACATGAGTGATCCACCAAACATACATTAATATCCTTATTTAGTGACAATGTCAAGTACAATGTACCTGATTATTTGATACAATTTCTCATTTAATAGAATTTCAAATAAGAAATTTCCCAAGAAACGATTTATTTTGACTTTTTTGCAGATGAAAGCTTGCAGAATATTTAAGTCATGTGCAGATAGGACATAGTGTGCACTACTAGATATACCTTATAAAAACACTTAACTCATTTATTATTGAAACGATAATTTTGTTTTCCCCTTATGAAATTAAAATGCATGTAATTTTGAAGTAAATGACTCTAAGCCTTATAGTCATTAAATTCACACCTACATGCATTTGTAATTTCAAGCATCCATAAGTCACCGGCTTTTCATATTTTATCTTTTGTTTATTTTATGTTTCTCCGTATAAGTCAACATTGGAAATATTTCAACTGTCTTATGTAACTTTTGGTAGTATTCTCGGTAGTTTCCTGTGTGATTCACTCTGCTCACTGTATTACAGAAGGAAACTCAACTTGCTGTCACTGTCATCGGATCATCACCAAATTATACCTGTTATGAAGTAAAACTCTGACATCCTGAGTGATCAAGGTTCCCTGATATGATCATATCAATTCAAATATTGCATAAACTTTCATACAGCACTCAAGGAGTGCCGGCAATTGCATCATGTACTGTCAAACATGTCATAATGGCCACCAATGTACAATGATAAACTTCTGCTCATGGTCACTTTTAGACAATGCTATGACATTTTACTGAAAAAAAAAATTTACTGAACATTGTTTAAGGTAGTCACCCCATGGCCAGTGTGTCTACAATCATTTTAATTCAGTACAAATATATGCAGCTGTTTATAGTTGAATATATGCTTTGAATGACAAAATAAGATGATATTGAGTAGGTTTATTTGGTCTAGTAATTCTTTACAAGGGTAAATATTGTTCTATATGTGACATTATTATGAAATATTGGACCTTGCTCTTTCTCAGTGAGATCAGTTCCAAGACCTGTATTCATGCACTGTTCAATGAATCAGTGTATTACCATCCAACTGACACTCCTTTTAGAAAAGTACTGTACTATATAAATCAAAGTCATCTCTTTCTGGCCACTTTGATGACTACTGCCCTATATGTAGGCTGGACTAGCATGTAATGGGGAATCGCAACCAGGCCTGGAAAAATTTTTAAAATGCCGGGAAAAACATATCAGATGTGAAAAAGATAAATTTTGTATCAAACAGAACTTAAAAACATTGTACAAAATATAAGGCTTTGTTTACCACAGTGAGATGCATACATGTATGTGTACATGGCAGTCATGCATTGCCTTTGCTATACAAAACAACAAAATCAAAATAATCGTGGCTTGTGTACGGTATGATGTACATATCTTGAGCATACATATTTCCATAGAAAAAGAGTAAAGTAATGCAAATATGTATCCAGTCACAAAATGTACATGTACCCGTACATGTATATGTGTGTAGGAAGCAGAGATGCCCAGAAGAAGAACAGTGAAGTTTGAATAGTGCAGGCACTTCTGTAATTGTGCCTAGTGAAGAATGAATATTTGAATCATAAATTCTGAACACCTGTGAATGACGCTTTGTAAATGTCACGATTGGTCAGCATCACATGACTTTGGATTATCTCTTCCTATAGGGTATATCATATCACATCACATGATGATGTGATGTGATATACCCTATCTCATCCCATAGGGTATCATATCATGTGCTTGCGATTGTTCTGCATCTGCCCACTTTGGATGTCTTCTAGGTTTAACTCTGTATTGACAATTACCAATTCAGTATTTACCAGATCTCAGTCAATATTGCAGACATCGGCCATGTATAGTCAAAATGATTCCCTCAGGAAGGGAAGTTCATGAAAATGAGATCATTTTTCTAATTCTGGAAACTTAAAGGAAGTGCTGTCCTTTTGTACTCATTTGGAATGGTAAACTAGAATATGGAATTGTACACTAGAAATGACGACACTAATCAGTGGGGACATTATATTTTATCAGCAAAATCTCTGCTATCCAAAATACATGTACATCGAGAATATGGTGGAATACAGATTGTGGCCATGTGGTTATACTATAGCTTTACAAGAATGCATGTCATTTCAAGGTTAAAAACATAAAATGCCCAGCACAGGTGGCTAATAAGTCAAAGCAGCACTGAAACTTATATATAATAATCAGTACACATGGGTCATACATCGCAAAAGATCATTTCATGATAATTTCTAAGCATCAGCTGATGATTAGATAAATCATACAATTGCCATAGGTTGTCTTAAACCTTTCCACAGTTTTGATATAAGCTTGAGTTCAAACTGCCCAGAGGGTCTCGACATTAAAGGGACATAAGCTGTAACTTGTGGCAGTATTCTGTTTCTGTATATCAACTACCATGTGACCCTGATCCGTTTGTCATGCTGCATTTTCTAGTATTCTTTTTTATCAACACAGGTTGTATGTGTGTAGTGGTCACTGTTTATTGTTTACAAATGAATTGTAGTCCGGACTTGAATACAATTTTCAACAATAACAATGTAGATTATACTCATATAGGTTGTGTTGATATGCTAAATACTTGGCATTAAATGACAGTTTAAGGATTCAATGCAGAAAGTGTAGGGAAACCATGAAACAAAAGTTCTGATAAAATAGCCAAAAGATGCAGCTTATGGAGCTTTACGCTGTGATACTAGCTAAAATAATTCACAAATTGTCCACCAAATTTCAGTATTACAGTGCAGCGTGTGTAAAAGACTGTAATCACATGCTGAATAATTTGTGCTGTTTCTTTCACTTTACAGCAACTTCCGAACTTCCTCACCATGCCTTCCCCACTGTATTATTTATTCCTGTTGATAATTGCAAAGGTGTGACCTCGGCCAAGTTATGGCGCCCACAAAATCAAATACTTTTATGGACATTTGAGTGGTATGACAAACATGTTTGATAGTTCACTGTATGAACAGCAATACAATGCTTGACCTTTCACCTTTAGAATTTGCTGTGTCGTGACCTCTTTGTAGTCAACAGTGAAGATAAAATAAATGGGAATCTAATCATTGAAACACCATGCCATATTTCCCTTTTTTACACCTGCCAACTGTGTAACTAAATTTATCTATAGAAAATATGAAACAAAGTTTGTTCAAAATACTGCCATTGCATTGATTCAGTAAAACCTGATAACTCACTGTGTTGTTTCAAATTGTTGATCAAATTCAACAAACCTAATAAGAACCAAGTTTTCGTAAGTATCAGAGGCCATTTGCCTAGATTGACATGTGAACGGACTTGTAGTCGTTAAGTACAAGTTGTATGTGTATGAGATGTAAAAACAAATGTAGAAAATGTAGAAAACAAAAATGAGAGAGAGAGGAAGTTTGAACCTTTGAGAGTTTCATCGGATGAAAATATATTGTTAGTTCCTTTTTCAAATTGCTCAAGTATTCTAATTTGACCCAGCGGTTTATTTGGCAACATTTACTTAGTCCAGGCATTTATCAAATGCCAGATGTTGCAACCGTTCATATTTATATGACAATCAAATTATTACAGACTTATGTGTAGATGAATTCGTCTGTTTGGTCTCAGGATAATCATAATACTCAGACCTACAAATTATGCATAATTGATAAAGTATGGTAATAAGTTAAATGTCACTACAAAATAGTCTGCTTTATTGTGGTAAATGCTTTTAATATAAAAGAATTTCAGGGAGAAGGTTTGGCGAATATTATTACTTATGAGAGATCTGTTTGTTATGAAACTGAAGTTTATTACTGTGCCTGTAGTGTGTAGAACTTCTCCATTATGGAAATATGTTAAATACCATGTATACACAACAACAAGGACATATATCAGTTCCGGGGTTCATATTGACAAACTTCAGATAAGGAAATGTTTGAGAATCATCACTGCCCAAAATCCAATGGTAAAGCAAGCACAAATGTGGCCAGCATCTAACTACCCCATTTCAAAGAAGCATCGGTAGTTCCTGTTCGATTGTACAATTGCTTTGAATTGTGTCATTAATATCAATTGGCTGGCTGTTCAGGTAAATGAGAAATTCCAACTTCCTGTTTGGGTTGCTTGAGGGCGCTCTTGCCATAGGCTTTACAGGTCAAACAGTAATCAGTACTCAAACAGTTTACTGTAACTACATTATTCCTCTGGGCAAAACTCATTCCATGTGTGTCTTTGCGATATTGCTTGCCTCAACTTCTAAACTGTAATACTATATAGGATTATGATTCTACTCTGACATTTCTGTTTCTGTGATCAAATTGCTAGCTGGGCATGAACTAATTTCACCTAGTCCCTACATGTGGTATTTTTGCCATTGATAAGTTGTACTTGAAATGGATGATACAGTTGTAGCTGCAAGTTTTGATCATATTTTCATTATTTGTACTCTATCAATCAACTACACGTTTTTTAGCTCCGCTGTCAGCGACGCGGAGCTTATCAAATAGGTTGATTTTCCGTCGTCGTCTGTCGTCGTCCGTCGTCGTCCGTCGTCGTCGTCGTCGTCCGTCAACAATTGCCTTTTCCTCTGAAACTGCAAGTCGAATGGCTTTGAAATTTTATATGCAGTTCACTTGGGGTGACCTCACTTCAGTTTGTTCAAATCATGGTGAAATTTGCATATTTGTATTTTTGGGGTATTTTTTGCTGTTTTTGGTAAAAAAATCTTCTTCTCTGAAACCGCTTGTCTAATTGCTTTGAAATTTGATATACAGTTTACTTAGGGTGACTTCAGTCAGATTTGTTCAAATCGTGGTGAAATTTGCATATTTGTATTTTTAAGGCAATTTTTGTCATT
>LD363394.1:8447-18886 GCA_001465055.1 Ptychodera flava
GTCTTCCCACTCCTAAATCTCCGTTTGAGCCATTACGGTGTCACAGGACGAAGTAAACCAGAGAATTGGTTCAAGTCGGTGAATTTTCAAAAAATAAAATGATCTGTTAAAGTTCATCGTGTAAAATTTGGCAGCCCAGGTCAGATTTTCGTAGCGATCAAACGCGTTTTTATTTAGTCTGTGCAGCTACAGTGAGTTAGTTTGTGCCGGGTGAAACTTCCCTGTATCGCGTTCACCCCACTCAACGCGTTCATATCATCCTATTAAACGTTTCACATGAAAACAGAACACAAATCATTGCATTCCAAGGGTTCACCCAACTCACACGTTCACAAATCATGAACTTGAACCAAGTCTAGTAAACCAGTAAGTAAATCGAGAGAAAAGCTGTCCACTGACACGCTCGGTGGTCGGCGTTTGGAAGGAGGGCGTGGTTTTATGTTTTTGGTCTTGGCAGTCAAACTTTTCTGTTTCGCGCGTCGATGTTTTGAATTTGGCGCGTTCATGTTTTCGGTTGACAAGTCTTGCTGACAGCCGGAAAAAGTTGCGGTCAGACGTGCTGGCGGCAGGGTCTTTGTTTTTACGTTTTGAATACATTAGTGATTTCAGCAGTATGCATAATATTCGCCCTGAAAGAGTTTGTCTTTATTGTAAAACGGGGTTGAAGATGAATCTCACTTTTGCTTGATATGTCCATTTTATACAGATTTCAGACTTAAGTATTTACCAAGGTATTTCTAAACTCCACTTTCCACTGTTAAGTTTGTCAAATTACCGCGATGTGAAACTGTATCCATTACACGTAGTTTATATAATAATAATAATAATGATAATAATAATCTTCTAAAATCAGTGTCATAGGCTTGTATCTCAGTGATTTTAAAATTTTGCATCGAACAAATCTCTATAAGGTTCCAAGACAAGAAATTTACCTTTTTAATCTAACAATTCTCTGGTGGTTAATAAACTCAGAACCCCCTTAAATTATACATTTTCTGAAAGCCTAGATATAGGGAAACATTTTGGTAACCACAGTGTTACCATTATTTACATAGCTATCATGTGACAGGTAATTTGCATAACCTTTCAAAAATCGGTTTTCCCTATGTTTTGTCTCAATACGCCAAAATATCTTACTAAAACTTTCTGGAATGCAAGCTGTCACAATGATCTTTCAAAAACTGTCTCAGATTTTTTATATCTTGCTTAGTTTTTTTTGGAGCACAATTTTTAAGAAATCAACTAGGGTTAAATTCACCGCTCTGGAAGTTTTTCTGGCATAAAGATTGTTTTAGAAGGTTTATAAAAATTCTGAGACAATTTGGAAGATCTTTATAACAGCTTGCATTCACACAAATTTCAGCTTTATATCTCAAAGCATTGAAACAAAACATAGGGAAAACCGATTTTTGAAAGGTTATACAAATTACCTGATAGCTACGTAAACAATGGTGACACTATGGCAACCAAAATGTTTCCCTATATCTAGGCTTTCAGGAAATGTATAATTTACGGGGGTTCTGAGCTTATTAACCAGAGAACTGTTAGCTTAAAACGGTCAATTTCTTGTCTTGGAACCTTAAAAGAATATGTTACACGCTCTATTTCCATTCCAGGTGCCTTTTGCACACAGTCACTCAATACTGGCAACAACAAGCAACTGTGACGTCAGAGGTCAGGACCTGTTGAACTACATGGCCTGCAAAGAGACCTTAAGTTTTTCTCGATTTCTTCTCACACGTACTCGTTTGACTTATCTGGAGCAGTGTTCATCGTCTCTGCCATTACATCTAAAAGCCCTGACTTTGTGTATACTGAGTGATATATATATATATATATATATATATATATATATATATATATATATATATATATATATATATATATATATATATATATATATATATATATATATATATACATATTCCATTTACTCCAATCGAATTCGAAATAAGGTAATTTGGTAAATTAACATTTGATGAATGTTTTACTAGTAAATGCTTTAGAGCTATGTACATGCGTATTTTCACAAAGTTCTGTGCAACACGGACTTACGTTTGTTAATGATGGCGAATATACATTCAGATATAGACAATCTTCGCTCTGTGGTTCTTGCAACGAGAAAGCAGGAGAGTTTTGCTGGATACACGCAAACCCAATGTCAGTTGCATTGTAAATCCCAGACCATTGGGCTTTTGGCTGGGGTGGTCGGAATCTGAGGTCACCAACCGGCGGCTCTGCGTACGGTATCCCCATGAAGACGTGCAGTGTGCGGTTGACATTGGCGTCCCCGTGTGAGAATTCCACAGATTTGCCGACCAGCATTCCTGTGCTCACTTCTACAAGAGGGTCATCAGCGTAAACGTAGTTCAGAAGGCCTAGGACCAACAGCAAACTGTTCTGACAAAGAATCATGGCTGAACGTTAAGTTTTCAGACCGATCCTGTTCGACACCTTGTTATTTGGAATGTGCATGCATGACCAATAGATTGGACAATATGTATAAGTTACAGGGTAAACCCCTCCCACACGACAGCCCTTTTAAAGCTCGTTGCAGGATACACAAGGCCGCCAACTCATTGGAAATTCATAATGGCCCTTGAGTGACAGCAGGCATCAATTAGGTCGACCGCTCCGTTCCAAATGAACGATTCTCAAACAAAATTTATTGTTGGCATACCATGAACATAGACTGCTTCAAAAACGCCTAGACCTTAGACGACTAAGAATGCGCAGAAGAGAAAGTTTTACTCATGCTCAAAATTTTACAGTGCATTTCTATTGTCTGTTGTTTGTGTCGACTCATCGTGAAACCCTTGGAGTATTAAAAGCTTTTTTCAGGCTTCACGTCTTAATTTCCAGTTCTTTTATGAGAGAGATAGGCAGCAATTTTCAATTGCAGACATAATCATAGGTAAAGTTTAGATGCGCTTCTTCTGATTGTATTCTTTGTGCGATATGACCCTGAGATTTCATTCTCATGCATATATACATATATGTATATATACATACATACTTATATACACATATATAATATATAATATATACACAAACATATATATATATATATATATATATATATATATATATATATATATATATACATACATATATATATATATATATACAATAACTTTATTGTTAGAATTCAAAATGATATTTTGACCAAACAGTACATCAGTACATAATGCCGAAAAATACTCGATTTGTTGATGACTTTTCTGATAGAATGTTTCGTTACGAGGTAAGCATGGCATAGGAAGCTTTTTTGTTAGGAAAAGTTGAAATTCACCGAAAGCAAAGATGAGGTAAAATCTTCAGGACTGCATCAATTACAATTTACACATTTCACGAATCTGTGTTGTATAATTGCATAATTATCACATGTCTTACCAGTAATATTAAGATTAGAGACTACAGATATTAAATTTAAAACATCGGATATAATTTATTCCTGTAAATTTCTCGATTTATATTATCAAACTATCTCGATTAATCACAACTAACTCGAACAGTCTCGATTTATTACGACTAACTCGAACAGTACATACATGCAAACACCATTCATGCATAAATAGATACATGCACATAATGTACAGATACATAGATACATACATATTACGTACATATATATATATATATATATATATATATATATATATATATATATATATATATATATATATATATATATATATATATATATACAATAACTTTATTGTTAGAATTCAAAATGATATTTTGACCAAACAGTACATCAGTACATAATGCCAAAAAATACGCGATTTGTTGATGACTTTTCTGATAGAATGTTTCGTTACGAGGTAAGCATGGCATAGGAAGCTTTTTTGTTAGGAAAAGTTGAAATTCACCGAAAGCAAAGATGAGGTAAAATCTTCAGTAATGCATCAATTACAATTTACACATTTCAAGAATCTGTGTTGTATAATTGCATAATTATCACATGTCTTACCAGTAATATTAAGATTAGAGACTACAGATATTAAATTGAAAACATCGGATATAATTTATTCCTGTAAATATCGGTGCATTCATGTATCCATCCGTCCATCCGTGCGTGCGTGCATGAATACATGAAGACAGACAGACAGAAAGACAGACAGACACACAGACGTCGCCGACTTACCATATAAGCTCTCTTTTGTATTTATACATATACCAAATGTGAGCTAACGAGATTTGTGGACTAACCTGTCTGCTTAAGAAGCTTAGGGATGAAATCATTCCATAAGGCGCACACCGGATACGTAGCTTTTCGCCCAAGTTTGGTTTCCACTGTGTGTGTATATATATATATATATATATATATATATATATATATATATATATATATATATATATATATATATATATATATATATATATATATATATATATATAGTTCGTCGGAGAGAGGGTCATGTGATACAGGTAGACATTGGTGCCGGCCTGCGAGTACGCACGCGCAGACATAACTGACGGAAAGACATCTGAGAGAAGGACTCCGATTAGTTCGCTTCATAAGTCGATGTTCGCCCAGTGGACGTACATCAGCTTGATGGCGTCAACCGCTGCCTGGACCATACAAAAACATCCGGAACACCTCGTCGTATTCGGCTACACGTCTCTTTCGTTGACCATATCTTCCTTCAAGATAAGCAAAACAATCCTTTTCTCGTCGGTCATGGTGCCGACCAGTAAGTCCACCTTCCCCTTTGAGAAGTTTTTGGCGGGAAAGAGATCTTCCGGTTTTCCTATAAGAAAGTAGCAGTCGACATAAGGAAGAAATGGGTCACTTGATGACAAATTTATTTATTACTGCAGAGTCCCGTCGAGTGAGCCATGTTTAAATTGTTCTTTATTTTGACATAAGAAATTATATGGTCTATTAGTCGTGAAATCCTTTTCAAGAAAATGACAAACTCAGTAAACATCTTTTCACTCAAATGTATGCCATACCTATCTCACCCACATACGCACAACTCTAGAAAAATCGCCTGAGACCATGTATCGTTTTCAAGTAAGTATTTATTTGTCTTGGTCGTGATGCAATAAACACAACACTTTGATACAGATTTTCATTTACATAGAGTTTATAACGCACAGAAACCACCGTCCCTTTTAAAGGGGTAGGTTTTTATCAGCTTTATCTCAGAGCAAATTGACTAAGACTAACTTTTCACAACTTTCATAAGAGAACAGAGGACTAAAATCACATAAACAGTCAGTGTAAACAACCACTAATGCTAGAACCAGGGATTGAGGACTGCCCCTTTAATCATGTCACTGTTAAAACATTCATGTCATGGTCGCTATCACATCCATTTATTATATTCAAGGTTATGCTGTGTGGTTTTTGAAAGCGGAGTTCATCGATCTTGTGTTCTTACTTCTTGCATTTTGTGAAATAGAATAACTCTCTTTTAATGAAAAAAACACTATCTTGTGTTATTGTGATGTGTGAATAATTATACAGCCTGAATGAAGAGAAATGTTTGTTAGGATTGGCTTGGTTTTAGGATACAGTGACTGGTCTGCTGACAGTTATGATAAGGAATCGTAATACATCACAGAGATGAGCTCCAAGAGTTTTTAAAATAAGTCCCGACAAGAGGTAGATCAGATAAGAGTTGTAAAAAAATTGAGAGTCCGAGTATCTGTCCCCGAGGCACATTCTGCCCTTTGTTTATCAAAATATCTCATATACTTCAAAATGGTGTAGACATACGTGTTAACTCGTACCAGCGGGAATGTTACGAAATATATCTGGTGAACTGACAGAGCGAGTGCATTCTGAGACAATGCCGGGCAAGCATAGTAAGTTATATTAATGAAATGAGGCCCTCGTCAAAAATAATGAATATGATAAGCATTTTAAAAATATTGTGTCGTCTATCTAGTCACGGCACAGGTTACTCATTACAGGGAGCCACATTGTCGCAGACGAGAAATGTCATCAGTACCGCAACAACGGTGATACTCAGTGATAACCCAATCGCGTCAACATCGGCGCCACCACTGCAAACTACAGACCTGTCCATGTCTTCTTCGGTTGGCGTGAAATCCTCGTCTTCTATACAGCAAACAGAAAATCAAACGTAAAACAAGAAAAGCGGTGACTCGTTTTTAAGATCTGATGAAATTAAATCGGACTCGGCAAAAGTTTTTTATATTTTATTTGACCTGAGGGTGGTGAGAAATTGAAAGTGAATACCTGTGATGCAAAGTGTTGGGTTGTATGAACACTGATCATGGTCACTACACAAAGTTGAAACTGATAAAGAAGACGACAGTAACAACAAATTTCGATGAATCGATACAACCAAGACAACCAACCCGAACATACATTGACTTCATGGGTACAAAATCAGTTTTGAAACTCTCGATCGATATATATAAACATTTAATTCTACCGTTGCTGAGCCAAGCTTTATCTTTTATCAACACGTCAATATTTGACACCAGAAGGTGTTCTCAAGATATTATGACAATATGTCGGCTCTTTAAATGCTTGAGTTTCATACAGTGTAAACAAGACTTGAGAAAAGCTCACATAAATATTTCTGTATGATCAGTTTAAGTTATGTTCGTGGAGAAACAAAAAGATCAGAAATATCCTGAACAGAGAGGTATGCCAGAGATAGCATTCCATGTTACATACCTATACGATTAACAAGTTTTGGAATGAAGTCATTCCAGAGTGCACACTCTCTGGACTTCAGCGCTCGGTTGTTCTTCATTTCCAGGGAAAGTTCTTTATAGGCTAATCCGGGTACTGCAAACTTTGGCCAATCATCCTCCGACATTTCCGCCTCATCGCCGGACAGGTTAGGATTGCTGTAGGTTATTGAAATACCAAGAGAGTAATTCAGAGATACGTTCACATGCATCAGTAGTTGGACGTAAATGGTTTGATTTCAACAGAACCAAATTGTTTCATGAAGAAAGCTCTTGAAGAAAGAAAAACTTACACCATTTTAGTTTTTCGAAAAATCCAACAGTATATTTTCCCCGTCGAGATAACACAGGGATGGCGGTAATTTTTAATTTTTTTGGGTAATTTGTTTCTCTAGAAACATTTGAATTTGATGATATCCATTATGAACAAACATGTTTTAACTTTCATCGATCGCTAACGTAACCTAGATACAGTGTTTATATCGGTCGGTCGTAGGGGTCTCTGGCAACCGCCAAGCAGAGTTCCAGCGACCCCCTCCCTCTAATAACCTGTATATTTCTGCTGTTATGCTGTTTTACAATTCTGTCACAATCTCCTCACTTATTTTAGTGGTGTAAGGTTTCTGTGTGTATTGGATGTATTGTGATCATTCTAAAGTAATCGGGATATTTCAGGCATATTTTTCATATTCTATAATTTAGTTGGTGTGTCTAAATCTTGATCATTAAACAGAATGATTAAAACGTTTATTTAGGGACAGTAGGAGTAAGGGTTCAAATTTCCTTTTTTTCGATGCGCTCGTTACCTGAAAGCGATAAATCATATTTAAACTGTCTTACCCTGTCTTGGCCATGTTCGTCCAATATGTCATAATACTGAGAGACATGTTGACTTCCTCTTGGGCCAATGGCCAATTTGAAAGTGCGTTGAAATGCGTTCCAAATACAAAAGGAAGTTCTTCGGCGTGTCCAGCCGCCGCCCACTGGATCCCATACAGCGGATTGGCCGGCGCGTGGGTCATGTGATACATGTAAACGTTGGCGCCAGAGTTTGAATACGCTCGGGCAGATTTGTCGGCAGGGCACACGAACATGTAGTCGCCTTGCATTTCGATGTACGCTTCTGCATAATTTGTGTCGTTGGCGGCGACATCGGCCCAGGGGATGTACATGAGCTGGATAGCGTCTTGAGCAGTAGGGTTGTGCTTGAATGAGCCAAAAAGTAGGAGCAGGTACACCTGTTCGTACTCGGCTTTGCTCACCGTGGGCTCGGAAGCAACTGCAAGAGTAGGTAACAAAGAGGACAGGAATAGTGTGCCTTCATTAGCGGTGGTGCCGATCAAAATGTCCACATTCGTCTTGTTGAACCCTCCTTGGCTGAGCAGATGATCGGGTTTGGCGGTGATGAAATGACCGTCCACAACTGGTTCAAAGGGTAGGGCAACAATTTCCGGCTCTATACCAGGAATTGTTGCAAGGAAGCTCTATTGAAGGGAACATTAAATGAGGATGGAATGTTACGGTCTGTTGAATACGTTGTTAAAGATGACAATTGGAGACACAGTCACGGGGCGAGCGAGTAACACAATTTAAGCTTGTTGAATGCATAAATAATATTTATCATCACCTTTCAAATAATGTTATCCCCGCTGGCCCCCTGTTATACGAGCCATTAACAGAATAGTTTTCCAGCCACACTTTCAAGCAAATGTTTTATAATACATCATCACATCATACTATTTGGCAGTACCATTATGGATCACGTTGTTTTTAAAAAGTGCCTGCTGTAATCATCTTCCCGGCTTTATTCAAGTACTAAATTAATTGGAAGTGTATATCGTTGGCAATCATTAACAATTGTGATACTATGCCCGAATATGAATAAGAACGCAAATTACCTGGTCCAGTTTTTCTCTGAAGTGCTCAGCAGGCACACTACGCAGACACTGAACCAAGTCTTCAGAGTTGTCCTCCTCGCATCCTAGTAGTTGACCGACACCGTGAGCTACTCTGCTCAGAGTCGCTACGTTTTCACGTGCACCGCTGGCGAGTGATGCTGTTCCACTCTGTTTGTGAGGACGTATAAAAAAACAAATCATGAGAAAAAGCAAGAACAGTCGTTTACCAATATTTTTCCATCTATGGCCATTAGTATCAATTGCAACTGTCCACAGATGGAAAATATTCAATAACTCTTCACAACGCTCAGAGGAGATTCATGCATCGCTCCGTTACCGTGCTGCCCCACAAAGGCACTGTGCCCGACGAGGCTGTTTTCATCACCTCGATCTTCCGAGCCAGTCAGCAATGCTAGTATCGTCAAGAAAATGGTAAGCTTAAGCGAGTGCTTTCGAAAGTCGAGCCAGACAATTCAACACCTACCAAACCAGCGAAAAAGGTGAATCCCCACGAAAACTTTCTCCCGCAATGGCTTTCGTCTTTCCCATGGCTCGAGTACACCAACGATGCTATGTTTTGTACGTGGTGTACAAGTTGTCACAAACTTCAATGATAAGAAAGCTAGAAGGTAATCTTTTACATGAAGTGTACTTATTAAATGATCTTGTGAAATAGAATATCTTGAAAAGTTCTGTCTCAAAATAATAAATAAATGAATGTATGTTGTATTTTTGCATCTCAATATTTGTGTGTGGGTGAGTTTGGTTTGTGAGTTATTGTGTTACATAAAATATGGGACCCAAACAAGTATTTAGGGGCCCCACATTTTCACCAGGGGCGGGTCTCAGGGACCTATCAATGCCCAACACTAGTGCGAACCCTGAGTAAGTATAAAATAATGAGAGAAATATTTAATTTTCATCAACAGTATTCATAATCATAACTTTATTAATTTATGTTGTATGTTGACAAGTCTTAGTTATTGATGCCCTTTACTGATATGTCTGATTGCGTCAGACTGCACCGAGATATCATTCAAGTTGTTAAGTGGAAAAACAAATGGAAGTTGTCCTAACATGTTAATAGACATCAAATCAGGTCCAATAATCGTTATCATTCAAGGTAAACTATGAAATTTACCAGGTCCAAGGAACATATAGATGATGACAAAGGAAATGGGGCCATCTTGAACCACGAAATAGTGGTGGCACCAGGTGTCCGGAATGGGTAAGCGTACCCTGCCAGCTAGCCGCACCCGTCAAGATTAACCCAAAGCGACAAATTCATTGTTATTTGGTGAATTCACCAAATTACTTTTGTGAGTCAAAATTTGGTATGCTGTCACTCATCATTTGAGAAACAGACAGGTCATATTTTAAAAAGTGTTCCTGTATTTAATTCACGATTAGACAAAATGTCAATATATTTCCTTACAAATGTGGGAAACAAAAATTTTTGAACCTTCAATCATATTTAAGGGAGCGTTCAGTTATTATGGCCGGGTGTGGGCCGGCAAATTCTTCCTGCGCATCAGTCAAAATAAGTAAACCCCCCCCCTACCCATTGTACCAAAAAATTGATGAACCCCCCTTTCAAGATGACAAAAATTTCATGACCCCCCCCCCACCCCCACATTGCTCGAGTAAAGCTGCACACACAAACACCTTGGGGGTATGGAGCAATAGAATCCCCCAAAAAAGAGCTTAGATTTTTTCAAATGACCTTCCTTACAAAACTCAAAAGGTGTTAATTCTCAGATTTCCCCTTCTGACTTGCTATAATTTTGAAATTGCCCCTCAAAGGGGTTGGACAGAAATTACTGGTGGATCGCAATATTTTTGCGCAAGCGTGTGTGTACAAAA
>LD363394.1:35915-59452 GCA_001465055.1 Ptychodera flava
ATATATATATATATATATATATATATATATATATATATATATATATATATATATATATATATATATATATATATATATACCTTAGTACAATTTATTTCCGCGCACTGATTTAATTTTGCTGGGGTCACCTTCATGAAAAGACAACGCTGGTTCTGTATTTCCATGGTACTGGCCGCGGTAAAGACACTAGTAGCAATTACCCAGTCATTAGTCATCTTACTGTGTGGGGGTCGGACGGTTCCTTGAATTTCTCCGCCGGCACTGTGCGCAAACACTTCATTAATTCTTCGGAGTTCCCCTTTTCGCATCCGAGCACTTCACCGAGGGCGTGGGCGATTCTGTTGTGGAGGGCAGCGTCGGTGCCTGTGTAGGTAGCCATCGTTGAGGTTCCACTCTAATGAAAAAATAAACTTCGAGATGTGAGATACACTGCCAGTCACATGATCCAAAGTTAAATTGTTAATATGGACTGCCGTTGCGCGCCATGCTTCGACTCTTTGTATAGAATCTCACATCGGACGACAAGGAAATCAACATTTTCGGAACATCCTCCGTGTTTCTACCATGGCAATCAGTCTATTTAGCTGTGGTTGTCTTTATTAACATATTTCCCCATTTCCACTTCTTCCAGATACTGTTTGATGCCATAGCTGTTTTTTCTCTGTCCCCTTTTGTCTGCCTGCCTGTCTGTCTGTCTGTCTGTCTGTCTGTCTGCCTGCCTGCCTGTCTGTATGTTTACTGGGACTTTTCTCTGTGGTGTATTTCAGGTGACACAATACTAGAGGGCAAGAATATGAGTCTGCAATCCTCGGTTGATACCGTCCAATAAATCTGGTATTGAAATTGAATTTCTTAAATGTTGCATCGTCGGTCAAATACTCGAAAATTCTTTTTCTTGATCAACCACAGTAAAATACAGTACGTGTACATCAGAAAAATCAGAATTCGTAGGGGGATAACGGGAATATACGTAGAATTCAAATTCCACATACATATGCAAAACAAATCACTGTATGCGACTCAACGCATGCGCACTTACCTGCATGATAGCCCTGTGAAACAATCCATCGGCTAACGGAGAAAGCATCAGAAATTCAGCGCTCATAGATCCCGCGCTCTCTCCGAACACAGTGACGCGGCTTGCGTCGCCTCCGAATGCTGCAACAGACAAAATAATAAAACGTGAGATTTGGAGCAAACAAACATACTTTCTTAAGAAAAGAACACCAAAATATACACTTGGTCACATCATCATCGATCGATCACTGCAAATCATAAATCAGTTACTTGCCTATGTACTCACTGAACCTTTCATCACATAAGTTGCTCGCATCCGGAAGGACAAAATCTCGTGTGTTGGGATTATGTCAAGGCCGAAGGGGAGGGCAATGCAGCTGGTTTGACGTGCCCTGACTAAGGTGTCAACAGGTTCGCAATATTTGAATGATGTCATACAGACGAACCTTTCACCGCATGATATTTTTTGTCAGACAAGAAAAAAATCTACCTGCCACTATTCATCACATTTTGCTGCAATTAAATTTCAAAATAAAAAACAATGTGTAAATTCAATCGTTTATTATCCAGCTCTTACCTGCTATATTTTCTTGAACCCACTTCAAAGCTTCAATCTGATCTAAGAATCCATAATTACCAGTGGCGTGCTCGTCACCTAGAGTGCAAGTAAATTGCAGTAGTTGTTACGTTAATTTTGAAAACTGGAAAGAAACTTACCTAGTTCGTTCAGAGTCAAATAGTATGGTTTGTTGTTGTTGTTTCTTATTTTTGTCCGTATTAACACACAAAGTCGACTGATTTCATGTTTTTTTTTAATTCTTAGTCGTTACACATCCTCGCAAATCAATTATACGGGGTGAAAGGGATTATAGTATGCGAAAAAAAATAAGGCCCATATGCATTGTGCGGCGAGACGCGCAGTGTTAACTTTCATGTGTTTCCGACTGTGGCTCATCGCATCAGTTATCTGTATTCCGTTTGTGTGTTGAAAGTGCGAATGCCCTATGTAAATAGTGTTAAAAATGCTTCAATAAAAAGCTCGAACACACTAATTTTGTCCTTTGTGCGTCTCATCATAGAAGCACAGTGAGCGGTGATGTAGGTGCAAAGTTCGCGGTTAGGTTAAACACATTAAGCTTCATTTTCTTGATAACCGCCGCTGACTAAACTTAACCTAGCTCAAACATCTACGAGCAAAGAAAGCATTACTCACCGGTGACGAAGAACCCAAATGCGCCTATTCGATAATTGAACGTCACTATGATGACGTCACCGATAGCTGCCAGCGCCGTGCCGTCGTAGAAGTGCTCCGAACCAGCTCCCACGTAGAAAGCGCCACCATAAATCCATACCATAACAGGCAAAAGATCGCCCTGTCACAGAATAGAATCATACGTTTACATAGAGTTGAAGTTCAATGTAGGATGTAGTATTAAACGGCAGGAAAAAACTCATAAAAAATTAGTAATATTTTGTTTTTACGTCTTATAAAATAGAAAACCATCATACGCCAATGACGTGTATCGCTTTTCTGAAAATTATTAACTTTTAGAGCCCAACATGAAAACTATTGGCATTGTACGATTACACATTGTCAAAGGCAGCAGTCGTCAAAACAGCTTTAAATCATCAGCTAGGTTTCAGAAAGAACGCAGCTCAGGTACAAATTTTAGTACCCAAATATAGTCATATTCTTTGACGATGTGAATTAGCCCTGAAAGTAAAATTCACGGAGTCTAGTTGTAGTTGTGTTAGAATAAAATGGTCGATTTAATAGTTGTTTTTACAGAAAATGGCAGCATTTTCGTATTTCTGGTACTGAGATTGAAGGTCAAATATTTTTGTCGCATACCCAAATCAACGGTGGCACTTGACTCCATTGCGATGAGAAGACTCGGCCAATAGTTGAAAGTTTGTTTGATCAAAATTTGAGAAATAGTTTAGAATTTTACATTTTTGACCAGAGCATATCGATGCAAAATTGCAGCTGTGATGGGAACTACAAACTACAAATAATTAAAATAGTCACACCAAAGTGCCTCTTGTTCGCTGTCTTATTGTCATTCCAAATTAAGGAAGATAATGAAGTCTCCCTTAAATGGATTTCAAAAAAGCTGAGAATGTAAACTATTAACGTCTTGCATCATTTCGATCTCATACTTTTTTTCAGAATTACATCTAGTTAACAGTAGAAAGTTGAAAAAGCGTTATCATTGTGGGTTATAGTGATCTAAGGTTGTAAATACGCTGAGTGATCGGTGGCTTCAAAGAACAGTTAGGTTTGATTTGCCTCCGAGTTGAACTTTTGAGGTTGCAGCGTGTCGTCCTGCAGCCATTGGCGTCATATCGTGATTCATAGCCCAAGTCAATGAATGAAGCCTGCACAATAGTAAATGCAGGAATTCGAGAAACTGACAAGTGACTCATAGAAAGGTAAATATATGCCTGTATAACTGTAGACCAGTCGATAATCTCAGATTACACCAGAAAAAAAGGGCGTCCATTCAACCACAGCACATGAAAGGTCTGAGTGCCAATTTGTAATAATTAATTGATTTTCCACAGTGTCAGCAGTCACCGTATTTGGAAACGCTATCACCGTTGTGAATGGAGTGTTTGTTCGCTATGTCGAGTCAGCGACCGGTAAAAACCTGTTTACACCGAAGTGGCAATAGTTGACCAACACACTAATTCCCGAGGCAGTGTGTCGTGGGGATGACGTCATCTTTAACATTGCCTCTCGGTGTAAATGCAATGTAAGGGCGCACGCAAGACCTGTTCGTAGGGCGGCGCGGTAATCCTTCAACTGGACGACGCCCAGGCCTATCTTCATGCAAATGTTATGACATATGCAAATAAGATGACCCAGGCCAATCCTCAATACAAAAACAGGTACATATCTGCTGCTGCTGAGAATTGAAGATGACCCAGGCCTTTCGTCAATACAAATACAAGTATGCTATTAAATGCGACCCAGGCCTACCGTCTATACAAATACATGTACACAGTATTTACGATGGCTCAGGCCTATCCTCAATACAAGTACATGTACAAACTATTGAAGATGACCAAGGCCTGTCCTCAAATATTTTTCCTCTCATACCCAAACCAATGGTAGCACCTGACTCGATTTCGATGTGGAAAGCCAATTGTTGAATGTTCGTTTGATAAATGTTTGAGAAAAAGTTTAGAATTTTACATTTTTGACCAGAGCATTTTCTTTATCGTAAGACACTGCATCTGTACATGTGATTGAACCATAAATTAAAATAATTTATGTAGTCACATTAAATTGCCGTTTGTTCTCCGTCTTTAATTGTCATTCCAAATTCAAGCAGACGTTGAAGGTCCCCTTCAATGAATTTCAAAAAAAAAAATGCTGAAATTGAAAAATACTATCGTCTTGCATTTTCGATCGCATATTTGTTTTCAAAATTAGATCTAGTTGACAGTGCAAAGTTGAAAAAACCCCTTATCATTGTGGGTTATAGTGACCCAGGGTGGTAAATATGCTTAGTGTTCGGTGGCTTCAAATTATGATTTGCCACTGAGTTGAACTGTTGAGAAGCAGCGTGTCGTCCTGGAGCCAGTGACGTCATATTGTGACTCACAGCTCTAGTCAATGAATGAAATTTAAGATCACTGCACAATAGTAAATGCAGGAATTCGAGAAACTGACAGGTGAGTCATAGAAAGGCAAACATATGCCTGTATAGCTGTCGACCTGCCGATAATCTCAGATTACACGAGAAAAAAGGGCGTCCATTCAACCAAAGCACTTGAAAGGTCTGAGTGCCAATTTGTAATAATTTATTGATTTTCGACAGTGTCAGCAGTCACCATATTTGGCAACGCTATCATCGTTGTGAATGGAGTGTTTGTTCGCAATGTCAAGTCAGCGACCGGTAAAAACTTGTTGACGCCGAAGTGGCAATAGTTGATCAACACACTCATTCCCATGGCAGCGTGTCATGGGGATGACGTCACCTTCAACATTGCCTCTCGCCGTAGGTATAATGTGAGGGCGCACGCAAGACCTGTTGGTGGGGCAGCGCCGTAAATCTTCAACTGGACGATATCCCAGGTCTATCTTCATGCAAATGTTGTGACCCATGCAAATAAGATGACCCAGGCCAATCCTCAATACAAATACAGGTACACATCTGCTGCGCCTGAGTATTGAAGATGACCGTGACCCAGGCCTATCCAGAATACAAATACAAGTACAAACTATTAAAGATAACCAAGGCCTATCATCTATACAAATACATTTACATAATATTGAAAAAGACTGAAGCCTATCCTCAAATATGTTTCCTCTCATATGTTTCCTCTCATACCCGAGCCAAAAGTGGCACCTTACTCAATTGCGATGTGGAAAGCCAGTTGTTGAAAGTTCGTTTCGTCAATTTTTGAGAAATAGTTTAGAATTTTACATTTTCGGCCACGGCATTTTCTTTATCGATGCGACACTGCAGTTGTGATGAGAACTACAAATAGTCACATTAAATTACTACAAGTTCGCCGTCTTATTGTCATTCCAAATCAAAGAAGACAATGAAGGACCCCCTTCGATGAATTTCAAACAAAAAAAGCTGAGAATGTAAAACATTACTGTCTTGCATTTTCGATCGCATAATTTTTCTTCGAAAACAGATATAGTTGACAGTGCAAAGTTGAAAAAACATTATCATTGTAGATTATAGTGATCCAAGGGAGAGGCTTAGTATTCGGTGGCTTCAAAGTACAGTTAGGTTTGATTTGCCTCCGAGTTGAACTTTTGAGGTTGCAGCGTATCGTCCTGCAGCCACTGACGTCATATCGTGATTCACAGCCCCGGTCAATGAATGAACTTTAAGATCGCTACACAATGGTAAATGCAGGAATTCGAGAAACTGACAAGTGACTCATAGAAAGGTAAATATATGCCTGTATAACTGTCGACCAGTCGATAATCTCAGATTACACGAGAAAAAAAGTTCGTTCATTCAACCAAAAAGACATGAGAGGTCTGAATGCCAATTTGTAATAATTTATTGATTTCCCACAGTGTCAGCAGTCACCATATTTGGCAACACTGTCACCGATGTGAATGGAGTGTTTGTTCGCGATGTCAAGTCAGCGACCGGTAAAAACTTGTTGACGCCGACGTGGCAATAGTTGACCAACACAGTGATTGCCGTGGCAGCGTGTCCAGGGAATGACGTCACCTTTAACATTGCCTCTCGGTGTGTGTCGATGTAATGTGAGGGCGCAGTCGGTCGCGGACATACGTAGTAGAATGGTCAAAAGCTGTGACTTTTGATGGTATATCATATCGTCTGCAAGTTTTCGTTCTACTCTCAAAATCATATTTAAACCGCCACAAATTAGCTTGTTAACATGGTGTTTATACCGATACGCCAATTACATTGCATTCTAGTCCAGACCAGAATTCACTCAGTTGACAATCTTGTATCTTAAAGTACTTTTGGGGGTAGAACAACAAAAACTGCGGTTAATATTAAAACCAGCTATCAATCTGAAAATAATCATCGATAGTTACATTGGCTGTAGAGAGTAATCCTTTCTGAGTGTTGGTCATGGACAGCAAAGCGGCATTCGGTATAATACAATATCCTTTCCAACCATATCGACATGACGGGATTTTATGTTATGCGTCTAACAATAGGCCTTGCTTTCACAATATTTATGTTGTAAACCGCATTATGAAATGTTCTTGTTCAAGTCAGTGATCTAATATCCTCTTATAGCTGTTAGCTATTCCTCTCATAAGAAAGGGGGATGCCACTCAACATGAAGACCCCCCCCCCCCGCCTTCAGTCTACGCATGTATTTATTTGCTCTTTGGCCAAATATTTGGCATGTCTTTATTTCAAAGAACGTAAAGAAACGCCTGCTGCTGTCGCATGGTTTGCCAGGCTTTGTCAACAATGGATGCACATGTGACAGAGAAAATAAAGATTACAACAACGTCCCTCCGGTGATTACAACAACAAAATGTTGGCCCTCGTGTGTTGTGCATTCAAGTAAATGATATCATGCTTGTTTCCTTTATGATCACGATGCGTATGTGCAGTAAATACTGCATGTTTGTACTTTTCTGTGGGGCGCCATTTTACATGTATGAGTGCAGCACCCGTTTATTATTTCCCTTGTTAAAACACATGGGCATGGTCTAAATCAGAAAGTAGTGATACTTCTTTCATGTCCTTCAGTTAGCACATTTACACGAACCAACTTTGGTTTGACAATAACATCATAAAAAATAATGCATACAATTCGCATCTATTGAGGCTTTAACAATGTGCAGCTTGTCTTCAAGAGTTCCACAGGAATACCGACTTGATATAATTGTTTCATCAAATATAACTCAATAAGTTTTAATAAGTCATCAATTTTCATGCTAAGTCCCCTACCTCCTTGATCGATCGCTGTGTCTTCACACCTGCGCACTTTCGACCAATGGAGGCCGCTGGCACCTCCATGTTTCAACATGCAGTGGAGTTAGCTCCATTTGGTACGATTATACGTTAGGTACGATGGTGTTTCGCATACAGTGGGCGGAATATTGCTAATGCGCAGGTCAACAATGTCAATTGTAATCTGTGTGTGCAGGCCAATTTTGCGTACCACGACAGCTATTGTCTACTTGACATTACCTCCATAGTACATGCATACTTACAGCCGTCTTGGGTGCATAGATATTCAGAAACAAACAGTCTTCGCTTTGAGCCCCTCCGATGTCCACAAACTGGTCTGGGGGCTGGATGCAAATTGGCCCGAATTCCGTGGCATCGTGCACACCCTCCCAGGGGGCTTTAGACTGAGGCGGTCGGAATCGGAGATCGCCGACTGGGGGTTCGGCGTAGGGTATCCCTTTGAAGACGTGGAGGGTCCGCGTAACGTCGACGTCCTTGTGTGAAAAGTCTACCGATTTCCCGACCAGTTTCCCGGACTTGATTTCTACCGTCGGGTCGAGCGCGGTGACGCAGCCAAGTATAGCCATGCACCAGGTGATCTGAGCCGATCGCATGTTTCTGGTTATCGGACTTGGCGCCCCTTCTTTCGTAAAGCTCGAATCAGCCTTCTTCGTCCCTCAGAGTATGAAACAAAGCGTCATGACGTCACGTTCAAGTGATCGATATCCCAATACTCCGTTACGTCACAGTAAACTCGCTTTGATTTGCCCTTTTGCAATGCATGCGATTTGAAGAGACGTGCCGTTGATCATATCTGTCGGGTCAAGGGTCACCTACATCAGTCAAAGTTCATATTTTTTGTCTGGACAGGCGGCCAAATTATGAAAAAGGATGCAGTATGCAGAATGATTTCTTCTCCTTAGGCCTACAGGGCGAATTCAGTGACTGATATTCTGCTCAAAGTGACCACATGACGACGCTGAATCTAGCCATGTCTTCATATGACAGTATGTCTCGAAAAAATAACACCTTCTCTTAATCTTTTATTTAAACTTGATCTCACTCTATACATGCTAAACTTGAGCTTGTTGCCTACGTTTAAGCTCTCAATAATCTGTCTTATATAGCAGTCACCGTTCAATACCGACCACCTGTTTTAAGGTAGTATGCGCCTCGAAAGTAGAAGACTTACACTTTTGCTCAAACTTTCCTCAATGAAACTTTCAGCCATTCTCTTACAAAATCAACAATAAAAATCGGGGCTCACCGTGCCAAGTTTAGAACAAGCGAAATAAATTACCAAATATTTTGAGATGTTCGTAATTATTCAAAATGGCCGCCATCTCAGGTTTAACTTCACGGGAGAAACTAAATATAGAGTTTCCAAAAACTTGTAAGACGCTGAAAGGTTTTCTTTTTCTAAGAGCTTTAAAATGAGCACCCACAACTGGTAGATCAGAAAAGAATTGTAACTGTAGAAATTTGAGAGTCCGAATATCTGTCCCTTGGGCGCATTCTACCTTAAGTTGAAATGTGTACGAACTAGTGAATTTTTAGGGAAAAGACACTCATTAACATCCAACGACAAATTTAAACGTTAGATTTTTTTGTCATTTCATCATAGGCTATACCCTAGCTTGCCGAAGAGACGTGTTACTCTCGTTCCCGTCATATATAAAAGAAATTGATCCAAAGTCGAATGTACTTCAAAACAATGACGGAATTGATTTTGCAAAGTTTTGGCTGTTTTACGTTACGAAGGGGGGGGGATATTACTTTCGTTTGCCTATTTTAAACTTGCAACAATCTCAATATTCTTGCATTGCGGCTTTTCAGGAACAAAGCAATTATGAGAATATTTGACATGTACAACCAGACAGCGAGCTTCGTATATGCCTAGTGGTAGACGTGGTATTTTTGCCAGGCGGACTGTGCGCAGGTCGTGCTGAATAATTCATTACATGGACAACTTAGATTTTTATCTGTCTTAGTAGAAAACAAATGAAGCGCCAGCTCAAAGTCTGTCGTCACAGAAATTGGAACTGTAAATTAGACGAATGCGATCAACGTATAGGGGCACCCAACTAGCCGATTTCAGTGCGATTATCTTTATAGGGGTAACCAACTAGCCGGTATTTTGAAAAAAATAAACTTTGATGGGAACGACGGGCGTTTCTAAGCTATTTCTAACTCCCCTTCCGCCAGGATTAAAAACACTCCCCTCCGCTCTATATCGGGACTTCATATGTTTGAAGTTCGCAGATAAAATGTCAGTTGTTAGAAAGAAAGACAGACAGATAGACAGCCAGACAGATAGATAGATGGATAGATAGATTCGCATTGATGTGAATTTCTTACAAAGTATACACAAGATATGTTTCACGTTTTATTTTAAAATGAAATTATTGAGGTTTACAGTTATTCAAAGCTTTAAAAACACTGCAAGGAAAACCAACCAAATTCTAAAATGGCCGCTTCTGTCATTATATATCACATTGTTCACCTTTCCGATGATACCAGTTTACTCCATCAACTGCTCCCTCTATATGTAGCTCCCCGGTATAACCTTCTTGGGGTACTGGTTCCATGATGCCTTTCGCGCCCGGGTGAGTAACTTGTTGCATTTGTAGCCGACCATTCTCCTCTAGACGATACATTTGTCGCACGCCAGATCGATGGTAACGTACGCATCATACTACTTGTAGACATTTTGATTTCTATCATTTAAGAATGTGATGCAAGAGGTACACAACAAAAACGATCCTGCTTTTGTTTCAAGTTCGTATAAAGATTTAATATGGAACGCAGCAATGCATTGTAAGATAGCTAGGAATAGGCCTATAAGTATAAGAGAAGCGTACAGTCATCACGGTTGGGGGTTTTTTTTATTCAGATGTGCCGAACTTGAATTATATTAGGCTAAATAAAAGAAAACATGCCGCGGTAATGAGGGTAGGTAGGCCGGAGAAAGTATTTTGTTTTTGTTGACTGGGGCCTATGGCCATAAAATAAAGATAAATCAAGTGAGTTTACTTATTTTTTTAGAAAATGCGAAAAAAATGTCTGGGGGTCGGTGCGTTTTTTTCCAAGGTAGGTTGGGTTCCTGAATTCTGAAAACAATGTCACGGGTATTGTATTCGGCCTTATTGACTCGGGTCAACATTCGCCTCCTCTTTGTATTTTTGCAAGTGCAAATCATCATCCACAGCAGAACATATTGAGTCCGAATCTGCAAGTAATCAAATAAATAGATGTTAGTGTACTACCTTACATCGCATACGTTTTCGAGTAATTTTAAGAAATCGTCAATAATCTGAATTAATGTAGTATGCGCCTCGAAAGGTGAAAGATTTAAACTTTTCTCGATCTTTCCTAAACGAATATTTCAACCATTCTCTATCTTTAATCAAGAATAAAAATCGGGGGTCACCGTGCAACTTTCGGTACTGAAGAAACAAATAACCCAAGATTTACCGATATTTAAAATTCAAAAAGGCCGCTATCCCTGAGTTAACTCTATGAAGAAAACTAAGCCGATGAAAAGTTTTCTATCACTAAGAGCTTTAAAATGAACCCCCACAAGTGGTATATCAGAAAAGATTCTAAAAGTTTGAGAGTCTGAATATATGTCCCCCAGGCGCATTCTACCTTAAAGTACAAGTTAGAGAGCGATAATTCATTTGAATTACTACGATTTCAGTATATTTTTGTATTCGGATGTCACACGTAACCATGACATTGTCCTATAGTCTTCAATCCAAGGTTCTCTCATTAACTATTGTTAAAATAATGAGAATTTAAGTGATGTCAGCCCTTTGTTTTCCATCGAAAATTTTATCAGGTGGGCCAATTTGATAACCAATACGGCCCTTTAAACCTAGGAAATGGATGTGCCAACAGCATTTGGCATTCTCAAAGAGGATGTTGGGTCCAGGATGCGGAGTGGAATGACAGAACGGATATGGAATAATCCATGGAATATACTGCAACTAAAATGTGATACTTGCATGTCCATTTTGCAACCATTACGTTTGACTTCAGTAAATGAACGATGTCGTATTAATTTACCTCATTCAGCCCAGTCGTTCATGAGGTGTATGTTTCGACTATAACCAGTCCAACTTGAACCTATATTTCAGATTCTAAACTGGCTCGACGTATCATTTTAGCAAAAGATGAAAAAGTGATTTTCTTCGGGAAGGCTCCGGAAAAAACCACACCAATGATTTGACAATAATTTGCTCCAAAATAATTTGACAATAATTTGCTTTAAAACGTACGTTGAATACTATTCTACGGTCATCAAGTCTCGCAAAGCATGATATACATTTATCGAGTAGTCAGTGCACGTACATCAGCCGACAAAACATCACCATCTAGATTTCTAGAATTCTAGAATTCTAGATTTCTAGATTTCACAACTATTTCCTAGTTGTAGTGCAGAGCATAAAGATCACTAGTAGCAATGGAAAAAGTTTTTACCTGTATGTTTCATCAGCTTTGGAATGAAATCATTCCAGAATGCACACTCCTTGGCTTTCAGAGCTCGTTTGGTTTCCATCTTTAGTGACAGATCTTTGTACTCCAATCCGGGTACTTTGAAGAGAGGCCAACTTGTTTGGGAATCATCATCGTTCGAACTAGGTGAGTTTGGATTTCTGGAAATGTGAAGAGAAGATGAAATATTTGGATTTAGCACCAGCACTGTTGTTTGTCAAGTTAATGTTCATGATGAATTGTGACTATCGATTAAAATGTGGACGCGTTGAGCGAACGGTTGAAAATCTAAAACGCTAAGGTATGTGCTTCGAGGCAGAAAGACTTCAGCGTTTGCTGAAACTTTCTCTAATGAAACTTTTCTCATACCAAATCAAGAACAAAAATCAGGGGTCGCTTTACAAAGTCTGGTATCAGAGAAACAAATTATCTAATATATACCGATATATGAAATTCAAAATGGCCGCCATTCCTGTTTCACACTGTGGGGAAAATAAGATCTTTGATTTTGGAGAAAAAAACTAAGACGGTGAAAGTGTTTCTTACTCCAAGAGCTTAAATGAGTTCATACAAGTATAAGGTCATGAAAGAATCGTGAAAAATTGAAAGACTATCCACGAGCCGTATCATCTACCTTATATAGAATTGAACTCGTTTGTTCTGTAATTCGCCAACTTTAACCAGTGAATATCAATGTGTGTGTCGATTCCGCCTTACCCTGTCTTCGCAAAGTTGGTCCAGTACTTCATGATCTCGACAGCCAGGTCAACGTCCTCCTTCGGCATCGTCCAGTCCATTTCCTGGACGAAATGCCAACCGAAGACGAAGGGTATTTCCTCCATGTGGGCTGCTTTCAGCCACGTACAAGGCCAGATTGATTTGGCGGGTGCGTGGGTTATCTGGTACAGGTACACGTTAGCTCCTGCAAGCGAGTACGCGCGGGCGGACTGATCAGCTCGGCACACAAAGAACTGGTCGCCCTGCATGTGGCTGAAGGCCTCCACGTAGTCAGCGTCTTCCACATCGGCGTCTTCCCAGTTGACGTATAAGAGTTTGATGGCGTCTAGCACGGCGGGGTTGTTCTTGAACCGCTTCGTGAGGACAGCTGGATACAAAGCTTCGTACGTGTCCCGGTCCATCGTTACCTCGTTTTGGTTGAGCTTGTCGGCCATGAAGAACATGCAGTAGGTCATCCCTTCGTCGGAAAGCGTCCCGATCATGAAATCAATGTCTTTCTTGTCAAAATTTCTCTCACGGATAAGAGTTGCTGGTGCTTCTGTCACAAATATGCCATCAACTACTGGGGGAAACGGCGAAGACTCAATCTCGAAATCAAGGCCGGTTACATTAGCCAGAAGACCCTGGGGAGAGAGAGAGGGGGGTTTCGAGAGAAAGAGGGGAAAGAGACGGACAGACAGATAGAGAAAGGGATATACAGGGGGAAATAATGGAAGGATGTGGAGAGATAAGGACAGTAATATTATCACAGAAATGATGATACTGGTGTAACGTCCGTGAAAAAAAATTAATACTATACGTATTCCTTTAATAAATAGCTCGTCTGTTGAAGTTAAATTCCTCTTAAAATGTTCTTTTTAACTTGATAAAGATGTTTTGTAGACGTGTAGACCTAAACGAATCACGCAAGCAGCAAAGTTCTGAAAGATGACTGCATGTGGACAAGTGTGCAAAGACGGCAGTGCTTACCGATGACATATCACTGGGCTCGATGAAGTCCTCGGCCGGCACGGTACGTAGGCACTTGACAAGTTCATCTGATGAATCCTCGTCACAGCCGAGCAGTTTACCGAGACCATGGGCTATCTTATTCTGTGTAGCTAGGTCAGTGCTGACAAATCCGGGCAGAGACGCGGATCCACTCTTTCAATGTAATAAATAGCATAACTAATTTTATTACTCAGTGACAGAAGTTTTCTGGTTTTTGGTCTGAAAGTGATTGAGTTTCAAGTTGAAGTAACGAAACACATTTTTTCTCGTAATTTCTGTGTACCCGTGTAATGCTTAAGTGAGCAGTATCTTTTGCAAAAATACGACCTAAACTGTTTTAATGGGATGTTTCTTAGCAAACTTCACCAAACGGCCAGATAAAATATTTCAGTTTTCTTACGATTTTCATTACCATTGAATTGTAATTGGACTCGAGATTCAAAATGCTCCAAGGTACAATGTGGGATAATAAAGTTTTAAACCTTTTTTTCAGTGAACAATACTGTTTGACTTATCGACAAATAGATTTATGGGTGTGAGACATGTTAAAGAGGCGCACATAAATGCAAATATGGTTATTGGACAACTGAAAAGAATCGACTAGATTTTAAGCGATTCTATATCCGAAAATTAACCCCGTGTGCACTTGGTCACTGTGTTTTATAATGTGCTTTCCTAGTTGTCTTTTTGTGCATAATACATTGTATATGTCACTATCGCAACAATAGTTGCTAAATCGGGATAAAAACGATTGATAAGTTGATTGAATGATTAATTGATTGATTGATTGATCAATGATCAATTGATTCAAGGGCTGATTGATTTGCATATAATCACAACTGGAAGTATTACTTACGTGCAATGATAGGAGCGACTTGTCATTTTAAAAGGTCAAGCGAAATGGTCAAGTATTAGCAGAAACCATACAAGCACGTAATGCAGAGATAAAATATGAGCCGTCACATCAAACCGTGACAAACACGACTTACAGAAAATCTACAAATAAGTAGGGTCAATAATTTCTTTTACGCGTTTCATGGATCTATGGAAATTGTTAAAAGAAATATTGTAAAAATTATCATGATTGGATAACTTTTGGATGGTTAGTTCCCTTGACAGTCAAATTGTTCTTAACTTATGCAACCAATGGTTTCCCCAAACAACTTCATTTTTAAACTTGTGTATTTCGTATATTGCTTTGTGTGGTTTTCAGAAATACAAATCCGCTTTGGCATGTACATACCTGCAAGATGACTCTACGGAAAAGTCCGTCAGTCAAAGGCGATAAGAACAGATACTCAGAGCTGATTGCGCCAGCGCTTTCCCCAAATATGGTCACTTTGGTAGCGTCGCCTCTAAAGGCTGTGAAAACAAAATTTTGAGTGGTCGAATCATAATTGTGTACATTTGCGAGTTTATTTTCGAGAATTACGGATTGAAATATGTTCATTTCAAATACATAAGTCTGACCTGCAATGTTATCCTGGACCCATCGCAAGGCTGCTATCTGGTCATAGAATCCGTAATTTCCGGCAGTGTGTTCATCACCTGGGCGAAAATTGGAAAATAATAAAAAGCAAATCTTTAAACGTTTTCTCTCGGTCTCTATTACACAACTTTTAACCACACTTTTATCAAATCAAGGACAAGCAACCTAATATGCGTATCCGAGTCGGCCGATACAGCTTCGCTGTATAATCTAGAAGAATATGTATTCTGAACACATGTGCTGATGAAGAAGGTGAACATATTTGATAGCTCATTTCAGCATGGACTGACTTAAGATGACAAAAAAGCTTTAAAAATTAACAATTGAAGATTTCATCATAATTTGAACACATCATATTAAGATGATCCCTAATAGCAGGTCTGGTAAACACCAAAGCTATGAGCATATTTTGAGAAACAAATTTTTTGACCGAAAATGGCAAAAATTGCCCCCAATATTGGAAATTACAGATTTCATGCATCACAATTTGGACATAGCACATTTTGATCAACAGTAGGAATCTGTATATTAAATATCAAAGCTATCAGGCAAGGAGTTTTGGTAAAAAAAAGTTTTGATCAAAAATTGCCTTAGAAATACATATTTGCATATTTCTACACAATTTGAGCATATCTTAATAAGGTCATCCCTAGGGATCTGTATGCTGAATACTAAAGCTGCCAGACTAGCTTTAGCCTCGAAAATACAAATTTGCATATTTCATCAATAATTTATGGCCGGCGGTGGGCCCGGCAAATTTTGCCTGTGCATCTCGACTAAGTATATTTGAAGGCAACTGTGGACATTTGCGTTACTTACCCGCTCGTTAAATAAAGCCTACTTACTATCTAATGTAACAGATTAACTGTACTTGCAAAGCTGTAATCGATGCGCCTCTTGGGCAGTTTAATAAAATTACAGCAATGTCCTCTTCTTCATCTATTTATACGAGCGATTTTAGTTTCGCAAATCTAGTTTAGTTTCCAATTGTTTAAGCAGTGGCCTATTTGCCGCGACTAGACAGCAAAAGACAGTTTCCCTTGTATCACAGAACAGGGTAGTTATCGATGATGGGTGAAGTGGAATCCAAACATGAAAGAAGCCTGAGCGTTGGTGAAAACGGGCGACTCTGTTTAAATTATGTTAAAAGCTAGTTTATAATGTATAAAGGGAATGCACTGAGCCGAGATCATAAAAGTCAGTCTGATTATACTCGCGATGTATATTGATCGGTCTTTTACGCTTTCGTTTTACTGTCGTTAATTTTTTTCTACGGTCCTCCGCTCGTCGTTGCAGAAAAATAAAGACTGTCATACGATAGCGTAAAAGGCCGACTCACTACTACATCATATTGTAATGATGATGAGATTTAGATAAGCGCCCATCTTCGAGTATCCACGATTTGTTAGATCTTTAGTACAGATTATAGATTTGCACATCTACAGATGTAGAGATGATGGGACAGAAATACAGTTCAGTTCTTTCGTGGCGTTATTTTTAACCGTGTACAGCAGCATAATAACTGTAAATGTCGCAACATAAAGTATAACAAATATTTTCGCATGTTCGTTGACAACAAAGTAATCTCCCGAACAAATGCAAGGTCTTTTTTTAAAGGGACATAAGCTGTAACTTGTGGCAAGTTTTTCAGTATTCTGCTTCTGTATATCAACTACCATGTCTGACCCTAATCCGCTTGTCAAGCTGAATTTTCGAGTATTCTTTTTGTCAACACAGCTTGTATGTGTGTAGTGATCATTGTTTATTGTTTACAAATGAATTCTTGTCCGGACTTGAATACAATTTTTTAATAATAACAATGCAGATTATCATATAGGTTGTGTTGATATGATAAATACTTGGCATTAAATTACAGTTTAGGGATTCAATGGAGAAAGTGTAGGGAAACCACAAAACAAAAGTTCTGAAAAAATAGCCAAAAGATACAGCTTATGGAGCTTTAACATTCAGCTTGCACATGCAACTTTCCAGTGTCTTACTTCAGCAAGGCGTAAGTAGTTTTCTATCTCACATTATCACGTAGAAAAATAAACAGACTCACCTGTGGCGAGGAAGCCGAAAGGTCCAAGACGATAGTTGATGGAGACGACGATGACGTCACCAGTCGCTGCTAAAGCTGTACCGTCGTATCTGAATCCGCCGGAGCCGATTATGAAAGCGCCCCCATGAATCCACACCATCACAGGCAAGGAAGCAGACTGATCCAGGAAAACATTAACACAATATTTATTGAATTTAACAATTGATAAAAATTCTATGTCTACCCATGAAAAGTTATCACTTCTTCCCATGTATTTTGTATACGTATAAATAGAACAATTGGGAGTATGTTAGGTGTATCAGACTTTCTAAACATCCACACACTATATATATATGTATATATATATATATATATATATATATATATATATATATATATATATATATATATATATATATATATATATATATATATATCCAGTTATCCAGTTTTCCCAACGAAGCGTTTCCTCCAACATAGCGACAGTAACCCTCTTTCGATCCGGTAGGCGAGGGGGAATAAAGCTCTGCGTTGAGGGAACCACGAGTCTTCGATGACGTCACACGAGTGAGGAATACTGGTAGATTATATTGTTATCACTGACATAGACCCACTCATTTTTATTCTGAATATAAAACTTACTTTTCCATGCAATGGAATTGGGACCTTTATTTTGTCAGCGTGTTGGATGCGATGTTGTTCGGTTTCAGCTGATTCGGGTCACGGACGCAAGGACCCAGTTATATCGTTCGAATGGTATTTCTGCACGGTCTTTCGCTATCGGATTTCCTTGCAAAATTTGAATGGATATGGCCGTCACCGTCGAGGACAGGTGAAAGGCTAGTATCGTCAGATGCAGTATTTATGTGTGTGTATATATATGTATGTGTATGTATATATATTTTTAAGATAGTTGCGTTGAATAAACTTTTCATTGTGTTTGAAATAAGCACTTTTGTTTGTATATTTATTCAGCTATACTTACGTCATCCACCTGAGGTGCGTAAACATTTAAGAAAAGACAGTCCTCGCTCAAAGGTTCCTGAACAGGTACCAATGGTTCAATACTCTGCATGCAAGCCGAACCGAAATTTGTAGCGTGGTGTACTCCCTCCCATGGCAATTTCGGCTTCGGTGGTTGGAAGCGCAGATCACCGACCGGTGGCTCGGCGTAGGGGATCCCTTTGAAAACGTGGACCGTTCGCTGGACGTCAATATCACTATGTGAGAATTCCACCGATTTGCCGCCCAGTTTTCCCGATTTGATCTCCACCACCGGGTCGTCTGCATATACGGGGCTTGTAAACAGCGTTATGGCGAGGGCTAGAACGACAGTAACGCGTAATGAAGCCATAGTAGCAAAGGTTTTAGAGCCGCGCGAATTTAGAGAGGTACCGGGCCAGCTGTGTTGACCCGGTGTAACGGTGTCACTCTATCATCTACGGTGAATGCCAGCTCATTACATAACGTCACCTCTTAATAACAATATCGATCATAGATCACCGCTTTGCTTTCAACATGGAGGCAAAAGACGGTGGCATCGGAAGTGATGTCATCACACGGGGCGTTTAAAGTTTGTGATGGCGTTCATTTGAAGGTGTACCTAATGCTGTTCGTCCAGGAGTCAGATGGGAGTCATCTCAGTGGCTGTATTGTAATAGATGTCGAAAGCACGTCGAAGCATGTCTAATCTACGGTCATGCTAAGTGCACGTAGTCGGACAGACTTGCCTTGGGGGAAACCATTTGATTTCAGGGGAGGGGGGCTGGAGGATTTTCGGGAAAAAGTTGTCAGTAGGCGAAGAAGAAGAAAAAAATGATCCTGTAATTATGTCTTGAGGAAAATAAATGATCGCAGCAGACCAAAGAAAAAAGTCACAAAATTTGGGAAATCTGACTCTCTATAGGCTCGTTCTGTGGAGATGCGCAGGCTAACATTTTCAAAACACATATGAAGTCCAGTCACGGTGTCTTTTTGCCAGTATTCGTGATATAAACAGACAACAAAAGTTAGGCCAAAGCTCGTTCTGCAAAAGGCTTTTGCTGTATGCTACGGCAAAGCACATTTCATGGTTTCAATTGTGTCGCGATAAAGATTGTCATGATCAAAATTTAATAGGGATGTTTTCGATAGACTTGCTTGAAGGAAAGCAACTCAGAGTGGTCTGGAGTAGAACACTCAGCCGATCAGTCAGCTCCTCATTGAGTTTTTACCAGTTATCTCTTGTACATAAAATTGAAATAATAGACGTGTGGATTGTAAAGTGTACCGTGACTCGTCTCTACTCACATCACAGCGGTCATTCAATTATTTGTCTCCACAATGAGATGCTATGGTAGTTTATTACTGTTTGCTTTACAGTTTAATTTCAATAAAGAAATCATTAGAGACAATAATTTGTTGTACACAATCTCTGTCCTCTAATTTAATGTCATCTGTCTCGTGCTCACATAGAATACTACTGGTTATTTTTTGATGTAAAGTTGTTAACCAGTGACATTGTAATTAACTCAAGATCTGCATATTAAAAAACTGGTCACATAACGAAAATCTTGCATTGCTTCCACATGTTGACAAAAATGATGCAGGACAGACAATAGAAAAAAATGCTACCATACCCATCTCCTCCAGTCCCCCTCTCCCCGAAATCAAATGGTTCCCCCTTTCTTGCGATGTTTGTGTGGGAGAGTGATGACAACGAGAATACTCCCTGGGGGTTGGGGTCGATTAAAACTGATATCGGATCAGAAGCGATCTGATAAACACTTTAAAAAGTTGGTTTACTACAATACGAATCCAACATGCACACATGACAGCAACCAGTATGACCAGAATGACACGGCTTATCCAGGCAAAGCCTTGAATGATCAGCATCCATTAACCCTTTGAATGACTAAGTCAGTTTTTGTCTGCTTTGTAAGGGAAACACAGCCCAGCCATTTTATCAGACCCAGACAAATTTTTTCAGGGTTTTCACAAAATTTTTATCAAAATTGCAGCACATAAAAAGTGATGTCAATGTGATCCAAAATTATCGAACAATTCATAGAAAAATTCACAAAAATTGGCGAAATGTTGCACCAAAAGTTTCTATGCAAAGCCATGAATCATCAGAATCCATTGGCTACAGAGCAGGAGTTCTTATCATATACGCTGTGATCATGAACGTCAGAGACGACATCAGAATAAGGCAGCAAAGTAATTTGCGCGGGAAAAAGTGAATTCCGATCTCTAATTTGACGAAAAAAATTGTGATTGGCTGAGAGTTTGTATCTTAAGATTTTAGTGTATGTAATGAATAAATTTCAAATTACATTTTAACTTCTTTGAAGTATAAAATATCATTTTGTCGTGAATTTCTTGGCATGAGTATAATGTAATCTTGTCAATGATTGCTGATAAGCTGGGAACGTGTTTCGCCAAAGGGCGGCAACTTCGATTTCATCTTAATTTTGCTATGAATCGTTCCTCCGTCAAATAATGAAGGGGAAAATTGTTTAATTACACTGAAACAAATAAAATGAGGTTACTAGACAAGTATTCAACAATTACCAACGTTTTTGTATCTATCCCGCATTTAGTTTCGATACCGTACATTACATTACGTCGCTGCTATAGTATGTACCGTCTCCGAGGACCTAGTTGATCTTCTCCAGTTGGTTATAAAGCTAGCCATGGACTTCTTACCTTTGAAATGTTTTCAGAGCGTATAGGCACTCCAGCAACAGCATGTCATCTCGACGATATGTGCCTTTTCTCACGATCAATAGAAGCAAAAATGTTATCATACAGTTTTCAAAACACCTTTGACGGACATTTAATTTAGGGAATACCAGGTATTCAATGAGCTCGTTGGTAGTTGATTTTATTTAAGAGATCCGTGATAATAGATCTCGGTAAAGCTAAACCTAAGATTAGATTATGCTGACACTGATATCATAAAATAACACTGCAAACAGTATCACGTTTTCGAGTCACTATGCGCCAGTTACTGTCTGTTTATATGATTTGAGGATTATAATAAGGGCATTCTATACAATACTTGATGGGAAATGAACAATACTCTGTCAAGATTTGTTAGCAACGGAAAGCTTTGCTGTGAAAGACACCGTCCTAGCAACGATTCTATATCAAAGAGCCTCGTCTTTTGTTGTTCTGTCGCGATATCTGTCAGTACAAACAGAAATGAAGCTTGCTTATTACGAAGAGCCGTCATTAGATGAAATATTTCAGAATCGTCGTCATGGAAATGATAGTATGAAATGCCGAACTTTGCTGATAACTTTGACATTTCACGGGAGTAGCGTGTATGACTTGACCCCCTCCCCCGACTGTTCTTAGCGCCAGTAGATGAGTAAGTGTTGACGTCATACTTGCCCTTAACGCTATCGCAGATAAGTCTTTCCAGGGCAGCCTTTTATTATCTACGCAATGAACCACGCCTAACAACGGTACACCACCTGATTTGCATACCCGTTGCTGGGTGTGTTCACTACGTGCTATTATATCAGAACTGTATATTGAACATTTGGTATGACACGTCTAAATGGTATATTTCTCTAGCTTGGAGTTTGTTCATTTCCGACAACCCTACTACTAGTATATCGCGAATATATTTCCACGTCTCGACCAATCAGATCGTTGTATGAGTGCCATCAACATACTAGTATGATATAATTAACATTTATCCATAGTGGCATACAGTCAAATTTCTTTAAATTAACATTTGATAAATTAAACCCAAAATACGAGATAATCGCTCGTTCTCTGTAAGTTATTTTCGAATTCATCGCTATCTGGCTTTGGTCGCCACCTTAAAGACTCGGATAAATGAAAGTTTCGAGGAGGGATTAAATAGTAACATTCTTGTTTAATTTCAACAGGTATTGCAAACATTCTATAAAAGAATCTCACCAGCCTCGGTCAGGTCAGTTTGATAAGGCCAGATTACGTCATATGACATCAAACCATTCATGGTACCACAGCGAATCACACCACATCACAAAACGCTACATCACATTACATCGCATTATATCATGATTTCGAAAGAATTATGCGCTGCGATAATTTACACCCTGTAAAGAAAGACAGGCTGGCGATCAGCAGATCCACGAAAACGCAACTTTCATCCTTACACTTTATTAATCTTTGACCTGCCCACCTGTATGTACATTTTTTATCGTGAAACAAACGACATAGTGTTGTTATCATAAGGTAAACTCAGTGTTGTTATTAATGAGTCACGCTGTCATGGTCACTAGAAAACCACGTGGTGACATCTACAGGACAATTGCGACAATAAACCATCATCAGTTTAAAGTATTACGCTCTTCCAAATCGAGAGCATTAAACTTTTGCTCAAACAAACTCAGAGAAATGAAACTTTAAAACAAGGCCTTTCAGGGTCACTGTGCAAAGTTTGGTATTGGAGAGACAAATTATCTTTTACCGATATTTGAAATTGAAAATTGCCACCATCCCTGTGCTACTGACTTCATGGGGAAATGAAATTTCTCACTTTAGAAAAAACTAGGACGAATGACATTTTTTCTTACTCAAGCAGCTTTAAAGTGAGCCCCAACGCCTGGTAGTGAGATTTGTGACAGTCTGAGAGTCGAAATATCTAATCCCGAGGTACATTACACCTTTAATTAGTTTAAGTTTATGGATGATGCACTACAGAAAGTGACAGATATCTTTAACCTTGATACTGGTGATATAATGATATCAACTGATTGAGTAACATGCCAAATTAATTTCCCAGTACATTAGTATTGATGAAACATTGATGCAACAGTAACATAACTTGGCCACGTTTGCAACGCTATATAAACACAGGCTTGAGTTTTGTGTAATTCATTCTTTTTATTTCAACAACAATTCGACATAGTACTACAATTCATTATGGATCTTTGCTTCCTCTTCTTTGTACTTCGCTTTTTCTTCATCATCTGCTGTAGAACACACTTGTGTAGCATCTAAAAGAAAGCACAAATATATGTAGTTATATCGGTTACATTCATAAATACGTAATGGTGACAGACAGAGACAGACAGACAGACAGACAGACAGACAGACAGACGCTGTCAGACAGACAGATAGATAGATAGATAGATAGATAGATATATAGATAGATAGATAGATAGACAGACAGACAGACAGATAGATAGATAGATAGATAGATAGATAGATAGATAGATAGATAGATAGATAGATAGATAGATAGATAGATAGATAGATAGATAGATAGGTAGATAGGTAGATAGATCCTCGTTACGGGCAAGTTCAGGATTTCTATGTTACCTGTATGTTTCATCAACTTAGGAATGAAATCATTCCAGAA
>LD363409.1:28311-42882 GCA_001465055.1 Ptychodera flava
TGCAAGATAAAAATGAGTGACCCTCTTGAGCAGAAAGGTTGCATAAATTACTGTAAATTTCAATACTTAAGCTAGATTTTAATGTAATGCTCTAAATGCTTTTTCATTTTAATCTCCTTACAGGTTTCATCAAAGGTGAAACTAGATGCAGTGACAACAAACAAATCAAAGCTGCTATCACCCAGTTGTTGAATACCAAAAGTAAAAGGTTGGTCAAGATACAACCTGAAAATTAATATTAGATGAACTTGTTAACTCCACTGTCAGCTACACAGAGCTTATCAAATAGGCAGATTTTTCATCGTCGTTGTCCGTCCGTCCAGTCATCCGTTGTCATCAGCATTTACCTTCTCCTTTGATCCACATGTCTGATTGCTGTGAAATTTGATGTGCAGTTCACTTTGGGTTACCTCATTTAGGTTTTTTTTTCAAATTGTGGTTAAATATGCCTGTTTGTATTTTGGGGACATTTTTTGCTGTTTTTGGTAAAAAAATCTTTTCAGAAACCGCATGTCTAATTGCTTTGAAAATTGATATGCAGTTTGCTTAGGGTGAATTCAGTTAGAATTTTTCAAATTGTACAGAAATATACAATGCATAATGTGACAAAACAAGCTCGGAGGAAAGTTTTTAAAAAGTGTGATTTGGTGTGAATAGTACATTAAGGTAGATTTTAGCTCACATTAGGTATACCAATGTGAAGTAATCATGTAAACTCAATTTAGTAGTGTCTGCATGTATGTATCTGTGTACGTATGTGCGTACAGTATGTCCATCAACATTAAAAACTCACAAACCCCGCTGCACTTTTTAGCTTGGTATATAGTGTCCGGATACATCCTAGCTTGGCTGTAGATGGGATATTGTTTAAAATGAAGTTTGCATAGCCCAAATTATGCAAATTAGCTTAAAAATGTGAAAATGGTCAAAAATTAATAACTCCAGAACTGCTGTTTTGATTGCTTTGAAAATAAGTATGCAAGTAACTTAGGTGGACCTTATACAGTTTTATGTATATCGTGAAGATATCTTGAATTTTGTATTTTTGCTGAATTTTTTTATTTTTTCATTTTAAGTAAAAATTCTTCTTCTCTGAAACTGCCAGCCCAGTTTCTCTCAAATTTGGGTTGGATGTTTGCAAGGGTGTTATCCTTCTAATTTGTTGAAATCATGACAAAATTGGAAAAATTATTTTGGGGGCAATTTTTGTCATTTTTGGTCAAAAATTCTTCAAAAATATTTTCTTTTTAAAGCCACTAGACAGACAGCTTTATATTTGGTATACAGCTGCTTAGAGATGACAATGGTCAGATATGTGGAAGTTGTCCTGAAATATACAAATTTGTATTTTTAAGATAGTTGTACTGTGTCATTTTTGCTCAAGAAAAATTGTTCTCAAAATTACTTGTCTGATAGCCATCTGGCCATTGCAGCCTTTTATGTAAAAATGGTCAATACAAACCATTTGTTTTACAAAACCACTTGTCTGACAGCTTTGATATTAGGTATACAGGTTCATAGGGATGAGCAAAATATGATATTTATTCAAATTATGATGAAATCTATTTTCAGCTACTATAAACTATAGTCTATAGAAGCTATTGGGATGGGTATCACATTAATGCCTGGTTGAATATGTCTAACAGGGAAGAACCGTACTACGTTTGAAATCATGTTAGAGAAGTCGATGAGCGATTGAAAAGCATAGCACGTCCTACCGAGATCACAAGATGCCCAAGATCACTACAGAACAGAAAATATTGGAAGGCATCAGAGTGGAGCATTGCTACTGTATTCATTGGTCATTTTCCAAGGAATTTTGCAAATTCAATATCTAAGACACTGGTTCTTTCTGGTATTTAGTTTATACCATTTAATGAGTGAGAGTGTGACTCAATGTAAGATTTGTGAAGCTGATGGAAGTTAACGCATGTTTGTCTTGATGACTCAAAGACACTATAAGACCAAATCAAAAGAATTTTAGAGATACTGGAAGTAGTTGACATTCTCCAAAATAATGTAAATGACTTCTTGAATGAAAGTGATGTGAAGGATTTTGTGTATGGCAAACTGTACCTTCTTCGTCATAATGTGATTGATTGTACAGATATATCCTTGCTTTTCAACACTGATGGGGTTACTATATTTAAATCATCCAATTTTTAGTTTGGCCAATTTTTGGAACAATAAATGAAATTCCCCCACACCTTCGTAAGAAGCACATGGTCATTATATTATAGCCCAAACATGGGACTATGTGCCCGAGGGTAGGTGACCATTTGCCCGACGTAGGGAGGGCAAATGGTCTCCTGCCCCGAGGGTACATAGTCCCTTGTTTGGGCTATGTTTTTATTACATGCGTCTCTTACAGAGTTTTCTCTCAAAATATTTAGATTTATTGGCAAATGATAATCAAATACTTTATTTCCATCTTAGACGAAAATCTGTTAAAAATGGAACAATTTTCATCATCGAATGGCGCAATAATATATTTAAACTACTGTTATGCGGTTTATCAATTTTTTTCTGCAAAATGTTTGGCTGACTGCATAATTAGAAAGAACTGTATTCTCGATGAATTAAGAGCACAGAGATTTCAACAAGAATTGAATAATTATGCAGTTTGGAGAAATATTTGAAGACGTTGAGGGCACGATCGCCGCACTCATAAATGCGTACTATGAAAATGCTGCCAATTACCAGTATGTCCTAGCGAAACTTGAGGAGTTTGAGGTGGAAAACGATTCCGATATTGAGTGAACCACTAACAAAACAAACGGCCTTTTTCACGGCCACCATATACTTCGAAAGAGAATACCTAAATTAGGTCTGACGATGACTGTCTGTACTTTTTATTCTGTCTGTTTGTACTTTTACGTTATTACTTTCGATCAGATGCATATTGCTCACATGAAGTTGACAGGATATGGCTTCCGTGTTGCATAGTTGAAAATAACACGTAGTCGAACTTGTAACAAAAAAAAAATAGTCGGATTTAGTATGTTTTGTATCAACTAGCGATCAAGCTTTGAAAGTTAGTACAGTCGTAAAGTAATCACCATTCAGATCCTTGATACCTGAAAGTTTTGTCTGTCCTGAGAATATCAACATACCTGCGATGTCTGTCCTACCTGAACACGTTGGGTCTCTCCAAACAAAACGATATCGCGTAAAATTTACCTACGAAATTCGGGTAGCTCACGGCAAGTGTGTTACATTTGTAGATGTTTGTCACTCAAAGAAAATGATTTCAGATTATTATTTCATTTATTTTTTGCAAGTATTTTCATTAAGACGCACGACTATGTTTATACGAATACGTCATGAAATGGATGCCAAGTGCACTACGCTGCTACTATATTAATACTTACCTTAAGTTCCTATAACAAACAAATATAACAAAAAACCTAAAAATATATATTCTCAAGTAGAATGCACAAGACACAATTAACATTTTCATAATTCATTTGTTTGCTTCACTCTCCCTATGCATTTCAGGGGAGTAGTTTTATCATAACACTCCCGCAGATAATTTTAGGAGAGTGATTTTCAGCTGACCAGCACTTTTTAAATCTCATGCCCTGGTAAGTCTGAAGTATTGAAACCTCTTTGCGATTAAGTTTTTAACAATTGCTCACAAAAAGATGTAGCTCGTTGTCATTTTTTCTGATTTTGTAGAAGGGGATACAGCGTCACTGTTTGTGTAACCATGGACCTAAAAAATATACGTCAATGGCGTAACAAAAACTACAGTCACGGGCATGGTTATATTGAACTTACGTGGAAGGAATGGGTTGTATGACGATGGCTAAAGTGTCGTTTGATTACTTATTGGAAATTATTTCTGGTTCTTTAATGTACTTTTGCAGATTCGGCAACATGATACAAAACAAGCTTGCCGTCAGTGCCATGCTGGAAAAACTTGCGCCTGGGACGAATGCGTCATCTGTGCTTTCAATTTCACAGAAAATGGGTGAAGGCAAACACCAGAAAATGATTTGTAAGCGAAACAGATCGCCGCATTCTTGCATGTTATTTAGAATTCTATTTACCCCGTAGCCCAACCCATGGTATCTGTATGATGTGTCAGTGCCTTGTAAACAAACTCGATCGAGCAATGAAGTCATTCGATGAAGCTCCGTGTGTTTTGAAGGAGAAACTGGCAAACATTGCAGTCAACAGGAAACGAACCAGCCAATCGCCAACTTGGATGACTCTGAGGTCAAAAAGGTTCGTCCCCCTTTCACCAACTGTAGAAGTGGCTACAAAGAAAATACTAAAAGAAGTTTCCACAATCACCTACATGTATGACAGCTGTAAAATACGACAAAGAAAACGTGCCAACAAAAGCCAGAAAATGGATTTCTCTCCCTGTTGGGAAGACACAAATACAGGTACTTGATATTTTTTCATGCTCTATTAGTTTCAATGTTGCACATAGGTGAAGTCTTGATTTTAGAAAATGCCCACAGCAGAACACAGAACACATTCAATGTTTACAAAATTAAAATTCAACATGCTGCAAGATGACAGTAAGCTAAAAATACGCTGACCAAAAACAATGCATACATTACAACACTGTTGTTATCTTGGAGGGCTGTGCAAGGATTATCTTTTTAACCCTTTAAACGCTGTTATTTTCTCCAGCCAAAATTTCAGTGCAAAATTCCACCAATTTTTATGAATTTTTTTGTAATTTTTTTAATAACTTTTGACCAAATGGACATCACATTTCATTTGCTATAGCTTTTTCTCAAAATTTTGGCAAAAGTCTGAGAAAAATTGATGGGTTTATTTTATGTAGGGGACAAAAATAGACTTAAGCACTCAAAGGGTTAAACAAATGAACACTTTCATTTATTTTAAGTTTGTGATGACAAGCTATAATTTCCATGGTAAAACCAAAACAAATGATTTGAATAATTTTATGAACCTGATAATATATACATGTACATGTAGTTGCATTTGATTAAGACCTTACTTCAAAAGTGGTTCATTGAAGCTCAATTAAATGATATACATATAACTCTTAGCCATTGAGTACACGATTAACAAAGTTTAAAGTGATTGTAAAAATTATTGAATTACTTTCAAAGTGTACTCACTATGAGAATGAGTGTTACTACTTCTGCTGCTTTTGACATGCTTTGAATAGATCAGCACAATGCAATGCAATTTCATTATTAAAGTTACATTGATTTGAACGCCAAAATGAGGAAGTTTACTGTGGGAAAATGTGTGGCTGTACTGCTTTTGACTGATTTGGCAGGATAGCAACAGATGAACCAGGCAGGAAAAGGGTTAAAGAGATAGTAGCTGTAACATTTGATGATTATTTTACAGTTTTTGTTATGTGTATGAACCACTGTTGACATCTTAATTTTAGTCAGAACTAAAATTCAATTTTCAACAATAACACTGCACTTTATACATATACAGACTGTGTTGACAAGCTGAACAAAAATACTAAAAAAATTCATCTTGTTACAGCTACTGTCCCTTTGAAGGGTCTTGTATTCTTTGTTTTTAATATATGGATTGATCATTTCTTTCAGTTGTGACGACAAAGTATTGGCAAGGCCATTGCCCGTAGATGATCATGAGGAAAATTGTGTAAGGTGTGACATGGCCACAGATGATGGTTGGGTTGCTTGTGACTTTTGTGGTTCCTGGTTCCCGGTTTGACCACAAAAGCTGCGACAAGGAGATGGTATAAACACAAATGTGCAGTCTGCAGCCCACAGAAGAAGTACCAGCACCTGCACTAGTACTGTGGCTTATTACATGCAATTAAATGCTCAAATTATGGCTCAAATTTGGATATACATGTACTGGTAAAAGCGTGCCAAGTATGAGTAACGAAATTGTTTGTATAGCGCCATCTAGCGGTGAGAATTATCTGAACTTTGGATCTGATACCGTCCTGGCTACTGCTATCACAGTCCCTGTGCTCCAATATCATCTTTTCCCGGTGCATGATTGTAATCTTGTACTTGAAAAAGAACTACATCCAATTCATTAAGATTTACTGTGTACATCATGAAAACCACATCATGAATACTGATATGTGTGTGATCATTTTTGGAATAAAACAAATGTATCAAGGGGTGATTTGGAAATTCGTATGATACAAGTCACATATCTGAGAGACTAAGTACAATCATGCTACGGCTTCTGAAAGCACTCAGTGTGTAAGCATGTGGGAAATTTCTAAGCATTTGTTCTCGTTTAATTTGGCAAATTATCAGCAAATACCTCAATACTTCATGGTAACCCTTTCTTCTCAATCAATTCCTGGAGTTTCAAAGTCATACGAACAAAAAAATGAGTGAAAAATTTTGATGCAAAAATCGTGCATCGGCGAGAGTGGCCACCATGTTTTCAACTCGCTATTTTTAGCCATTGCTGAGCTGGTTTTTTTATGACTTAATCTTGATAAGCAAGGCATGTTTACTTTAATTAGAATGTAATTAACTCTCGTTTATATTATTATACGCAGTAGTATCAAGTTGAACAAACTGATATTGATAGGTTGGTCGGCTGTTGGAGGTTAAAAGTTGTAACAATAAATGTATGAATGTATGCATGATGTCTATCTGTCTGTCCATCTGTCTGTCTGTTTGTATGTATGTATGTATGTATGTATGTCCTTCCTCATTAAAAACTCCTAAACAGCAGCATCTTCCATCTTAGTATTTGGTGGACAGGTGCACCCAGGGGTGGAGATGTGAATTTGTTGAAGTGAACATGTCAAAGTCAGACATATGCAAATGAGGAGGAAAAAGGAAAAATTCTGCAAATTGCTAAAACTCTGTAACCACTGGCCAGATTTACCGGTAGTTGAAACTTGGTATGTAGGCTCTTTATAATGACTTTAGTGACATTTCTTCAAATTGTGGTGAAACTTTAAAAGTTGTATTTCCCTTTTTTGGTCAAAAAATCTCCTTTTCTGAAAGCGCTCATCCCATTGCAGTAAAAACTTGTATGTATAATCCTGGGGTTGGCCTTTGTCAGATTTGTTCAAATTGTGGTGAAATTTTCAAATTTGTATTTTGGGGCATTTTGATTTCCATTTTTTGTCAAAAAATCATTTTCTCCAAAAGTATTTGTTGGATTGCTTTTAAACATGATAGTCTTGATCATAGGGCTGTTTTCTGTCAGATGGGTAAAAGTAATTTTGAGATGGAGCATTTCATATTGCTGGGGTATAAGATTAATTTGGACCTGCAATGGAATTTTCTCAGTAATCAACCTGTAAGAATGCAATGTCATGTGTGTATTATTACTTAGTATCTCTGTAAAATGGGAGCACAGTGTCATTGACACTATTTTTTATGATTGTTTAACGCTTTCACCCCCAGTTCCCTGTGTACAGGTCCAACTCTACCATAGAAAACAATGGATTTGGGACAAACCATGGTGGTGAAAGGGTTAAGTCAGTTGAATTTGTGTTCCTTTTCATCATCAAACATCTGCAAGTATAAAACTAGCCCTATAATCACATGAAGAGCTTTGTTAACTGGTCAATTAATTTTGTTCGTTCTTGATATGTCATTAAAATATTTGTTCCAAAAGAATGACTGCATTCAGTATTTCATTGCATTAATTTTCATTTTCCACTGCACTGTTTTCACACATACCCATTAGCCAAGGTGTCCACCCAAGTCTCACCTTGATGTCATATGTACCAGTATCTCTTTTCGATGATTGTATTTATTGAATTATTGCAATTAGGATCTATATCCAGAATAGCTGCCCCAAATTCTATAATAAAACCGAAATATATTTTACAATATCATGTCAATTCATTGCTAATTTGCATATCTTTGCAGACATCTATATACATAAACGCTGAAATTGCTAGAGATGTTGAGACTTGCTAGAGATATTGATAAATATATAAAGATGTAACAGCAGTGAAAGACATCAGTTAATTGATAATTGTGATCATGTGTCTCCTATGAACAATGGAGCATTTTCAGTTCATATCTGGTTTCATGTGCAGAGCCATTACTTAGACATGCCCGTACCAATTACATGCACACAAAATTATTAATTATGTGATAATATAGCCACCATTTTGCCATTGTATTTTTATACCGGTCTACAGCCTTTACTCATGTCTGAACAAAGTTTTTAACATTGTCACAAGGACATAACAAGAACATAGTGTCATGCATGTGATTGATGATCTTTCTTGTGATATAATCTAATATGGGTGCCTGTCGACCATTTTGTTGTAATTTTGATATTTCGTATTGTGCATTTGGATATGCAATTACATAAACATACCTGAAGCAATTTCATTCAAAGTTGGTACATCAACATACACTATGTTGTGCATATGTGTAATCTTATTTCATGATACAGTTATAACATTTAGATACCCTCATTTCACATGCATCATATTTATTGACTTCAATTCAGTTATTTCCAGTTACAAGAGGGACTATGTCATCGACAATGACTTGTTCAACAAATACTATGCACAACATAAATGAAGCACAGTTTGTTAGCGCAATATTTTATAACTACAAACTATCTTTTTTTCTTAAAATTTCACTGTTTGTATTTCTTTGTTGCAAAAAGACAAACATAACAATTATAGTAAAAGATTTTTCTCCAGCAAAAGCAAGCTTAACCCTTTGAACCCTGACCCCCTGGTACTCTATGATGTCATCCGACATTTATATTATATGCATCCTGTGTAACTTGCCAATCTCTGTTTAATTTGTAGGTATATGTAGTATGTTTTACAATATTTTATGAAGTTTACCATGTTTCAAAATATACATAAAGGCTGATTCAATTGGCCGCCAATTACTTCATTTTTTAAAGAACATACTTGTAGCTCAGTTCTGTAAATTCGCTGCTTTACTTTAGGCCAAGTTAAAAACTAATGTGAACATTAATCTTGATTATGTATACATTTGCAAGATTGCTATACCTGTCCTGATCATTTTAGCAATCTTATATCACTAATCATTGTTGCTTGTGAGTACTTGTATTTAGCACCAATTTGGGGCACAGGTCACCCCGATCTTTTGTTCTACATTCTGAAAAAATTTAATGTCCACGTGGTATTCTGTTTGTTTGCACGACCTACATATGTATTTAAAAAGTATCCTCCAAGATTTGTCGAGAATAAGTCTTGGTGACAATCGTATGCTTGATGCATGACATTTATCAGTATTTTGGATAGAATAAGCACCAATTGATTGAAAGATATGATTTTCAAAAATGATAGCAGTGGTTGATCAAAATCCAACCAGTAGATAGACAACTAGATTGAAATCTTTTAAATGATAGCTGCTGTTAAATCACAATCAAACCAATGTAGCTATGCACACATCTATAACCATCAATATCAGAAAGAGAGAATAGATGAAAGCACATGCAAAGCAGACTTAACTAGTAACTTGAGTTTTACATCCCTTTGATTGATCATAAATTTTCTATTGAATTTTCATGTAATTTTATTTTGCAGATAACTTTGTTGAATGCAGCATCAACAGGACGTCGCAAATATATAGTTGGCAGTAAGAAGCATTCAGGTCTTCCAGCTGTTATGCAAAGCAAGTCACTGTTTGTCAGCAGACTGCAAACAGATACGAAACCTGTCCATGTTGTCAGATATATTGCTGATACAGCTCAACTTGACATGATGAACTGTGAACAGTTAGCAACGAAATATGGATCGTACGCGTCTTTTTGTATAACTGTTAATGTACGGAACTTTCAGAAACTGCTGAATCCTAATGTCTGGCTAGAAGGAGTTACTGTACTGATTCGCAAGTTCTACCAACCAAAAAACTAACCAATGAATCTGCGTATAGCATCATATAATTGTTGCTCTGTCAAGAACTCGTTGAATGCAGTTCGCAATCTGAGTGATAGTCACGACATTTGCTTATTACAGGAACACTGGTTGACAAGTGATAACATATCCTTTCTACAAAAGATTCACCAGGATTTTGATTACTTTGGTGAATCTGCTGTTGATACTAGTGAGAGTTTATTAATAGGTAGACCGTATGGGGGTTTTGCTTTTTTATGGCGCAAATCAATAAGTCTGTTAAAGTCCGTTCCTTTAATGATAGCAGAATTTTAGGCATTGAGCTTAATATTGCCAATTGTAAAATGCTTATTATTAATGTGTATATGCCGACATGTAATAGTGAAAATAAGGATGAATTTATAGAGCGATTGGCTAAGGCTCACGCCATTGTTCAATCTAGTGATTGTTATAGTTGTATGATGATTGGTGATTGGAATGCCGATACGGATTCACTATTTGGTACAACTCTGCAAAGTTTCTGTGATGAGTATGACTATCTTATCTCTGATCAGCTTTTACTGCGAGATAATCCATTTACTTATGTCAGTGACGTACACGGTACATCTCAATAACAACAATAAGCAGTACTCTGGGAAATCTGTAAATTGGTGTAAGGGAAACTGTAATCAATTAACGTAATGAATATCGTAATATCTCTGACATGCTTCTTACTGAGGTTTACATTCCAACTGATCGTCTATGCCGTAAGGATGTACATTGCCACGACACAAATCATGCTCAGTGTATTTCACAGTTTTATGATGATATTATTGATAGCTTGTATTCAGCAGGTCTTCAGATTGCACCATGTATTCGTGATAATGTTGATCATACTGTGACAGGGTGGAATGATTACCTCAAAGACACCCATTCTGTTGCTCGGGATGCATTTAAACTGTGGCGTGAAAGTGGAAAACCAAGAAATGGGCCCCTTTTTGAATTCAAGCGTCGTACCATGCGAGATTATGCTTTTAGAAGATGCAGACGTAATGAGGAGCAAATCAAAGCTGATGCGGCTGCAAATAGTTTGTTTACTGGTAATTGTAATGCATTTTGGCAGTCCATCCACAGAATTAATGCAAAAACTCTGCCTAGACCCAACACTTTAGATGGCTGCAGTGGTGATGTCAATATCTCGTAAATGTGGTTCACTTGGTTAGAGACAAAGAATTTGTGTTAAATAAGGTTGACGATTGCAACCTTGATCAAATAAGTTTTGTATCACCTAGTAATGTTCGTAATGCCATTGACAAGTTACAACAAGGGAAATCTGCTGGTCCAGATTCTCTCTCATCTGAGCATTTTTATATGCTAGTAATCAATTAATTGTACTTTTGAGCATGTGTCTCACTTCAATGCTTATTCATAATGTATTCATAAGTCCACCTAGATAATACCTGAAGTTTTGTTAGTGCCCATTGTTAAGGACAAAATAAGATAAGAACAAAAACGTAAGCGATATAAGAACAATTATCGCCTTATTGCTCTGTCTACTATTACTTCAAAAGTTTTTGAATTAGTCATTTTGAATAAGATTGAGTCGTTTCTTGGATCTTCACTTTACCAATTTGGTTTTAAAACTTTTCATTCTACTGATATGTGTATTTTGTCCTGAAAGAGGTCATTAGCTATTATAGAAGTCATGGTAGCAATGTTATCGTTACTTTTATGGATGCTTCTAAAGCTTTCGATCGTGTGAATCACTGGTCATTATTCAAGAAGCTGATCATCAACCATAATGTTCCTATTTGCTATGTGAGATACCTTTTAACCTGGTACAGAACGCAGGAAATCTCTGTTCGATGGGGCTCCTGTATTTCAACACATTTCACTGTTAAAAACGGTGTGAAGCAGGGTGGTGTATTGTCCCCGAAACTTTTCAATGTGTATATGGATCATCTAAGCCATAGATTGATTAATTCTAAGGTTGGTTGTAACATCAGTGGTATTTTTGTTAACCATCTGATGTATGCAGATGATATATGTCTGATAACCCCATCACTGAAAGGAACTCAGAAACTTTTAAATATATGTAGCAATTATGGCAATATTCATGATATTGTTTTCAATACAGAGAAAACTGTATGTATGTGTATAATTCTCAAGCAATGTATGATTGAACATATTCCGACTGTTTATCTTAATGGAGTTAAACTGCGATTTGTTGAAAAGAAAAAACACCTCAGCTATATGTTGACAAATACCTTCAGTGACAATTCTGATATCGAGTATCAGAGGAGATCTTTTTCTATCTCTGCTAACGTGCTTTTGAGAAAATTTTCTCTGTGTTTTCAGAGTGTTTATAAGTGTGAACTATTTAAAGCATATTGTTATCAATTGTATGGTGGTAACTTATGGGTCAGCTATAATAAAAGCGCTCTGAAACTATTGAAAGTTGCTTACAATAACGCTGGTCGCATACTTCTACGATATGATAGACGCAGCAGTGCTAGTACTATGTTTGTATATAATAGGATTGACACTTTTGATGCTTTGCTTAGAAAGCAAATCAACAGTTTGATGAAAAGGATTTCTATGAGTGAGAACTTAATTATACGTAAGGTGTATGATGTTGTGTACTTCACTTCTGACTTGAGGAGAAGATGAATAAATTCAGTCTTCTAATCTTTGTACAGAAATGTCTTTATGGTCTCAAACCCATAAAATGAATATTTCTTGATGTCACCATTTTTGTATCATTTTCTCCAAATCCTGTAATCATTTATATATATGAACATGCTCATTGTCCGAAATAAAGAATTAATAATAATAAAAATAAAAATGATAAATCCATGAGAGAGCATTTGTTCCTGTACAGCAGGCAAGGGTATGTGCAATCACATATCTGCCATGCTCTACCAGATAGCCCACTATAAGACCATGGGACTCAAATCCATACCAGAGATTGTGTGCAAAACATCAGCACCTCAACAATGGCATGTACCACCTAGGACTCATGGAATTAAACACAGGGATGTAACCAGCGTTAAATTCACAAAGCCAAGGTCTGAAAGTTCTAATTCATGTGTAAAGAGTACTTTTTATAATCCAGTCAATAGGGATTTTCCTGATTTTAATTTTTATGTCCAATTTACACAAATCTATGTCTGTATCTCATCAATCTGTAAAACTTCTTCAAGTTCTTCCTCAAAACTTTGATAATTTAGAGATGATAGAAACTTCATATGGAAATGCAGTAATGGGCAGTGTTCTTTCATTTCAATCACCATAACCAGAATCTGACTGATCAATAATAAAACTCCCCCTACTGTTACCTTTTCCGAAATTACCAGTTAATAATTACCATATTCAGTTTCATTATAATTTTGTTCTAAGTGCCTCCCAACAGCAGTATTTTCATGGTCTTCAAGTCTCTTTAGAAGAGTGCCATGAACTTGAAACACTAACAAGACGGCAGAGTGATTGCCCAGAATGGCATAAACTCAGAAGGTCCCACATATCATCGAAATTCAAAGATGTAGTATGCCGTAAGAAAGACTTTGATGCACTGGCTGATAGACTTACATCCAAAAAAAATATACAGACAGCAGCAATGAAATATGGTATACAACATGAAGCAAATGCAGCTTTTGACTATGCAAATGACAAAAATGTAAAATTATGTGTATTTGTGTGGGTTTATCATTCATCCTGCTGTACCTTTCTTGGGTTCATCACCAGATAAGATAGTTTATGACCCAAGTCAATTGTCACCTTTTGGAACACTGGAGATTAAATGCTTTACTCAAGCCTCATACACAAAGTGTACTTATCTGAAATGTGAGGGTGGGACATACAGCCTAAAGAAATCACATCAGTACTACTACCAAGTGATGGGACGGATGGGAATTTCTGGCTTACCTTGGGGAGATTTTGTGGTATGGACAGAAAATGATATACACATAGAAAGAATCTACTTTGATATAAATTTTGGAATGAAATGCTTAATAAGCTAAAAAATTTTATTTTGAAAATCAAATAATGAAAAAACGTAATTAATGACAGTTATGGGTAGGGTCATCTTGTTTGTGAAATGCTCAAGTTGGAGTGTCAGTTTGTATTTAATTCCGAGGGCTAGTAGTCAGTTGATAACAATAATTTTATTGATGTTATTAATATCTGTTGTCAAGAGGTATGTTATGCTATCAGTATTGCTCATAATGTGGCAAAATTTGGCATCTTCAGTCAAGCTTGTGAGATTTTCATTGCTGACCAATATGGAGTTTAATAATCTTTCTCTTGATTACATATGTTGTGGACACCATGCACATTAGTGAATGGGTTGATATAGAAAGACTTTGCACATAAAATAATGGCAGACAAGCTGGCAGTTATCAAAAACCCTGTAAAAACTGAAACCAAGTCATTATATATTAATTTCCAAGACACTTTTGATTTTTATTCATATATTTCCATTCACAGAAGCATACATAAAAAATATTTTCAGAAGCCCTATCAGATAGAACTGATATCAAATAAAATTGACACATAATAATAACAATGATAATAATAATAAAACATGGGGCCCGGGGGCACCGACGTCCTTTGTACCTCCTTAGTGTTTATTAATTGCCATAAATGTGAAATTTGGCAAAAAGTCAAATTGTTTTGACATAAATGAAAGTTATTTGAACTGGTTGGTTACCGCTCCAGCATAAGTTCAAGTGTGGATTCTAAGCATCAACAACCTTGATATGAACCATTGACTAAAAAACATTTGCTTGTTACACTCA
>LD363417.1:5780-17921 GCA_001465055.1 Ptychodera flava
AACATATACACTCCAGTGATACTTCTTAATGACCTCATTTCCCTGCCCCATCAAGACTAATACTCCTATTACAAGTGGGGACTATGTCATTGACAATGACTTGTGTTGTAAAGTTTTACGGAGTTGACTGGCGCCAGTCAAAACTTCGCCATTTTAATACACGCGGGGTGTTTTTCGCCACAATGCGATCCACCACATCTTAGCGAAAGAAAGTTCTCCTCTTCGAAGAACGCGTTATTCTCCAATGTAGAAATGACAAAATAAGTTCAAATACGTCATATAGTCAACGTTTTGTACGCGGTAGTGAAAGCCATCTTTGGCGGTATTGTATCACCCAGGCAATTATAGCTTTGCATTAGCCATGTTCCGCATGTGTATTTTTGCAGACTATCGTTGTCGATTTCAAGTATCTTGCGTCGTAAATATCACGTCTGACCATAGAGGTAAAAACTGAAAGACCACATATGCACATGAACACCGGTCGGACGTTCTTTGGAGTTGATGATTTGTCAGGACGTGGTAGTCATAAAAAACACAAATTGGTTTCGGGCAAGTTGGTATCAGGCGAATTGATAGCGGGCGAGTTGGCATCGGGCGAGTTGGTTCCGGGCAGATTGGAAAAGGCACGAGTTAGCTAGTACCCAGTCTATATATTCCACCCCTACCCCCCTCCATTCCCCGGTAAAATATCAGTCACTTTCACCCTCATATTACATATTTTGTTGAAACAGCCCTTGATAGATATTCATTGATTAATGAAGAATGAAACTGTGCCCTAATTGTCACCCTAACTTCGCTATATGCAAGACGTATTTGTCATTCTTCTATTGTGCTGTAATAATGTTACGGAGGAAATTTGCTCCTCAGAAAACTTTCAGAGGGGTACAAAGTTCAGTACGCATTACAGTTTCAGTGAACCGACTTTGTGAATTTCACGTAGCCTGACGTCATGAATTTGGACAGTTATGCGTTCATTGAAAACTGCGACAGACAACACATAACTGTCTGAATTCATGAAGTCTGGTTACGTAAAATTCACAAAGTCGGTTCACGTAACTGTAATGCGTACTGAACTTTGTAGCCCATGAAAGTTTTCTGGTGAGCAAATTTCCTCCGTAACAATAACATAATATTTAGTTAATGCATGGAGGTCACTGAGGTATGAAATACCAATACTTTTTATTCTGCCTAGTTGCTGAAACTGAAGTTGATGAGTTTAAAATACAAGAATTAAGATTTGAATTAATATTTTTAATAACACAAGCATCATCGAGATCGATGTTTGTGTCATCGGCAGCAAATAAGGAAGTTTAAGTCAGTCCAGCTAAAAATAGAGACTGTTCTGCTACCTTGAAATGTTCAACTACAAGTTCAACAGAGACCATAGTAAAATATTCTGATTCTTAAGTTTGTTAAAGACGAAAAAATGAGAAAATAACGAAGCCAGTCGGCAAATATTTTACATAAGTTGAATGTTTCATTTATTAGATCTAGAGACAAGTACCAACTTGTAGCCCTCTACACCTAGTGTTTTGTCTGCCGTTTTCTGGTACTGTTATTTTATCCATTTTACACTGGCACTGGTGCTATTTTATCCTTGTTTATCTTTATGAAGGTTCTGAATGGTTTTATACAACGTTGATCGTAACGGTGTAAGCTTACAAGTCTTGACTATGCTTGAAGAACCGTAAATTCGATAAAACGAGATTTGTTTGTTTAGCATGGGCTTAGATTTAAAACCCGTAATTTTGAATCTCACAGACGGCAGTGTGACACGAAATCTTTCCACATGACAGTTAACTTGTACCTTTTCCAACCTGCCCAGAACCAACTCGCCTGATTCAAAGCCGCCGACAACTCGCCCGTTGTTTGAGATGTACATGTAGTAACATTATATCTGGTGTTATAGATTCCACGTACCTTGTGTTGTAAAGTTTTACGGAGTTGACAGGCGCCAGTCAAAACTTCGCCATTAAACGCGGGGTGTTTTTCGCCACAATGCAATCCACCACATCTTAGCGAAAGAAAGTTCTCCTCTTCGAAGAACGCGTTATTCTCCAATGTAGAAATGACAAAATAAGTTCAAATACGTCATATATTCAACGTTTTGTACGCAGTAGTGAAAGCCATCATACTCGGTATTGTATCACCCAAGCAATTATAGCTTTGCATTAACCTTGTCCTGCACGTGCAGTTTTTGCAGACTATCGTTGTCGATTTCAAGTATCTTGCGTCGTGAATATCGCGTCTGACCATAGAGGTAAAAACTGAAAGACCACATATGCACATGAAGACCGGTCGGACGTTATTTAGAGTCGATGATTTGTCAGGACGAGGTAGTCATAAAAACCACAAATTGGTTTCGGGCGAATTGATAGCGGGCGAGTTGGTATTAGGCGAGTTGGCATCGGGCAAGTGGGTTCCGGGCAGGTTGGAAAAGGCACGAGTTAGCTAGTACCCAGTCTATATATTCCACCCCCACCCTCCTCCATTCCCCGGAAAAATATCAGTCACTTTCACCCTCATATTACATATTTTGTTGAAACAGCCCTAGATAGATATTCCTTGATTAATGAAGAATGCAAATGTGCCCTAATTGTCACCCTAACTTCTCTATATGCAAGACGTATCAGTCATTTTTGTGCAGTGCTGCAATAATGTTACGGATTGCTCCTCAGAAAACTTTCATTGGGATACAAAGTTCAGTACGCATTACAGTTTCAGTGAACCGACTTTGTGAATTTTACGTAACCTGACGTCATGAATTCGGACAGATATCTGTTTATTGAAAACTGTGACAAACAACACATAACTGTCCGAATTCATGAAGTCTGCTGGTTACGTAAAATTCACAAAGTCGGTTAACGTAACCTGTAATGCGTACTGAACTTTGTACCTCACTGAATTCGAAAGTTTTCTGGTGAGCAAAATTCCTCCGTAACAATAACATAATATTTAGTTAATGCATGGAGGTCACTGAGGTATTAAATACCCATACTTTTTTATACTGCCTTGTTGCTTAAACTGAAGTTGATGAGTTTAAAATACAAGAATCGAAATTTCAATTGATATTTTCAACAACAAAATGAACCATCTCCGAGATCGATGTTTGTGTCATCGGCAGCAAATAAGGAAGTTTAACTCAGTCCAGCTTAAAATCGAGACTGCTCTGCTACCTTGTTAAATGTTCAACCACAAATTCAATCGTTTCCTGTTGTGTGAAAGAAAATAGCATGGGGTAAGCTATATCGAAACATTTTGTCGAATGATTCAGAGCATTATCGGGAAAATGCGGACCAAATTAAAACAAGAATAGTGGATTTTCTAAAACGGAAGACGAAATGTCAAACGCTGATTTGGTCACAAACTGTTATTTGAAAAATAGAAATTTATTCATGTAGAATAAAAAGAAAGTTTTTTTTTAATTGATATGAAGCCATAGACATGAAGAAGAGGAGTACAGGTTTTATCAGCATATGATATTATTTATTCATGGCTTTTATTCCATTTGTTTGATTGTACAATTTCACACGCATTTTTTTAATTATTTACATATATAACGGAAGAAATATCTTTTGCATCTAGAAACGATTCTGATAACAAACAGTACGTATTTAAATGTCAGAAAAGCTTTACTGTAACACTTTCTGTCGTACTAATATACTTGTGTCGGTTATGACAATAATGCACTTTTGAATTTGATAAAGTTATGATAAGGGACGGACAATTAGATATTTTGAGATTGATGAATAGCGAGAATGTTTTTCATTGTTTTCACGGACGATGTTATCTTTTATGCCAAATTTTCGCAACTGCGGACGACTTTCGTGTGAGTGTTTCTCCAAAAAGACATCGTGGCTGCAAAATGTTCATAATATTCGAGGCTGTAGATTTTATATTATGGACTATCACAAGGACGACTTCTCTGTGGCGTGTTTAAAACAGTTGACACTTGCAATAGATGGGTATATATACGTACATCTGGCTTGCACAGCTACAATAGATAGGCGAGAAAATTTCTACTTCTACACTGAAACCTTTTGTAATTTTCTGCATAACCAGAAAGAGTATTTATCTCCATAACAGACACCATGCTCTAACTAAATAATATGACACTACCAATTAATATTGAAATAAATGACTGTGAAATGTAAAAAAAAATCGCTGGACTTTTACATTATTTTGAAGAAAAATATTGTGAAAATCTCATAAATTTTCAATTATGCTACTCACATCTTGTTTTGAATACATTTTTGTCCAGTGGTTGAAACATCTTATTTCCCATATGTGATTTTGGAGGGAAAATATAGTCTGCAGGTCAAGTGACTTGGTCAAAATCTAAAGTATTATTGCCAACTTTAAAGTTATTTTATCAGAAGTTCCTTGACAATATGTTTAATATTTGTAAAACATAATCCTGAGCTACTCTGAAATGCTAAACGTCTAGACCAATGCATTGACCTTGACCCATGCGTACTGGACATACTTGACAAATCCAATATAGTAAAGTGTTTATCTATATGTCTGACCGATCATGATACCAAAATTTCATATTTATGGCGTTAATGCAGAATTTCTTAGACTGTCCTTTCCCAGTCCACCCGTTGTCTCCCTTGTACTGCGAAAAGACCATTGACTAATAAAAGTGGCGTTATTAGGCCAATTCATCTCCACCACAAGCACAAAGTTTATATATCAAGCCTATCATAACCTTCCAGCAATGCTAGCCTGCCGTAAAGTTTTCAGTAAAGGTATTTGTGAAAACATAGTTTTATTTTCGGTCCATTTTCTTACGCTTTCACAGATTTGATATCAAATGATATAATTACTTGATTTACAGATTTCCTTGATAAGTAACAGTCGCTAAGATAGTCAAAATTCTCAATCCTAACAAGTTCAAATTTAAACCAGCCTTGGAACGAGCTAACTCGTCTTACTACATTGGGCCTTACACGTCACACGGAACTTTATTTGAATATAAGCTACAATATGTTTTGACAATATGTTTAATATTGTTGAAAATAAACTCTAATTTTTCTTGACAATATGTTTAATATTTGTAAGAGATTTTATTTCTCTAAAGCAAACTTTTAATTCTGTACGGGAAACTTTATTCTGAGGTAAACTGTTTTTTTTCAAACTGTGAACTAAATCAGAGTTTTACTTTTAACAAAATAAACGTAACTTTAACTTGAATTGAACAAAATATTTTTTCTCGAAAGTAGTTTTTGTTTGTTAAACAGAAGTAAACATTGTGGGAAAAGTAGCTACTCAATCTCTGTTAAGATTTTTTTGCTAAGTACAAAGTGTGTATTGTAAGTTGATTATATAGCCTTTATGTTCTTAGAGCAGCAAACTTAAATTCTTCAAAGAAAAGTTTTATTTTCCTGGAGTAAAATTAATTTCTCAATGGAAAACTGATTTTCTCAAAGCATCAAATTGAAATACCTTTAATAAAACTTTTTTATGCTTTTTATGTAATGGTGCGAAATTAAAATTAATTCATTTTAGATTCATTTTTCGCATTTGAGAATGATTGAATTATTTGGCAAAACGTAATTCCGTTGTTTAAAAATACAAGAAAGAAACGTATGAAACAGGCAAACTTGAAGGCGTAACTGAAGTTTCGCGGAGAAATATTTTTATGTGAGGGCGCACTTACCTATTATGCAACACAGCAAGTGCCACAGAGTTGAGAGGAGTAAAACATGTTTTTCACGATATGTGCAAAAAGTTATTTTAACTTCGGCGGAAATTCAAGTATACCACCATGCAATAACCTGCGTTAACTTCCTAAACCGCCGGGCATTAACGAAGCCAGTGTCTTCAAGACAGCCATACCTGACTTCATCGTTGTAACGGACACGCAAACGGGTCAAAACGTTGAGTGGCTGCAGTGTTGTAGCTCGAGATTTTGCCTGTGTAATTCGGTCGGACGAAAGAATCCAAAATTTTGTCTTCAGACCGAAATACCCGGCAAAACCTCGAGGTACAGCAATGCAGCTTAACTTTTAGTAGGTACTCGGTGGAAGGTCCGATATTAAGGAAATGACGGCAACTTCACAATGCGTACATACTGTTGTCTCAGCCAGGAACACACAGCATCATACGAAGGGCTACCATTGTCAACTGTTAGTGTTACGATCTAGTGAATGAATTGATCGTTTAATATTCCATAGCGGTTCGTAGTAAAGCGTCAAAATATCATTTTGTCGGCAGCGGCAGATGTAGCCGTTTTCGGGCCTGTGGCGACCAGTGTATGACTATCTGCTACAAATGAAGTAAGCCAGAGGCGGGAATTACTGACTAGCGATTGGTCAGAAGTTTCGGAGGGAAACACTTGTAGGTGTATGATTGGCTACTGTAGTGAAGGTGAATAAAGCTTGTGAGCCACTTTACCTAATATAGATCATGAGTTACGTGTTTAATTGAATGAAAATGTAGACAAAACGAGTTGTTTTGTGTGGATTACATAGAGGTTACCTCCATGAAATAAACTAGATCTTGCTTCGCGCAGCATAGCCATATCATCTGTTTGATGAGTCTATGTATCCCTACAATTTCCTCTAATATGAGAATTGCGGGATTTTGCTGTCTCGCAATATATATTGTAATCTCAGAAAAAAGTTTGCACGCAGAGTCCTCAAAACAGCGCCCTCACAAAAGAGTCAGCCTGGCCAGTATAGAAATCGCAACCTCACAGAAGTTGTGCGACGGGAAGTTAGATTAAAACTTACTAGTGTAAAAGAAAAGTTTCACAGGGGAAAAATATTGTTCATTAAAAAAATGAAACAAACGCTTAATAAATTAAAACATTCATATGTGATATAAATAATTTTTTATAAACTAACATATTTCTTCAATATTTTAAAAGTATTAGGAGTGATTTCTGAATAAATCACACAGCTATTAATATATCTATTAAAAAGTTTACTCTTCAAAAAACAAAAAAAAATTCTTATCACAAATTAAATGGTCATTCTTTTGAAATTTATTTTGTTTTTGAGTATCTAAAACTTACTATTTTAAAATGCAAAAGGTAAGATTACCTTAATTATTAAACATTAATACTTGTCAAGCGTAACTTCTTACAAAATATTAAAAGTTTACTTACAAAAGAATAGAAGTTTTGAAGAATTAAAAGTACTTAGTCCCTTGAAAATAAACCTAGGCAAAGTATGCCAGAGTTGTTCCCACAACAAATAGAGAGTCGTGTATGCCAGCATTAGAGTTTTTTCCACCAGAATTATAGTTTCGTTCTCGTAATAAGAGTTGTGCCCCTCAAAAGAAGTTGTGCTGTAAAAATAGTTTAGTTTGTCAAAAATAGAGTTTTGTCCCTCATAATAACAGCTACACCCAAAAACATTTAAGTTTGTTTTGGGAGATAAAACTTCAAAATTATTAAAGATATTGTCCAGAAAAATAAAAATTTATTTTTTCAAGGTAATATATTCTTTTGACGTGAAGGAGCCACCGTATTTTACACCTAGTTCACAAGCTTACAGCAACAGGACAGCTCTTGAATGTTTTAACACTGCTTAAATGCATTGCGCAACTGCAAAATTACCATGCCGGGAAAACACAGGAATACCAGGGCATATAAATAAACAAATTAATAAACAAACGAATAAATAAATAAATAAATAAATAAATAAATAAATAAATAAATAAATAAATATTAAATAAATAAACTACTCACTAAAGTGCATCTTAAATAAGTTTCATGTATTGTTGAGTTATTTATTTCAATTCTAATGGAATCCGTTTTCTTCTACATTATTTATTTATTTATTTATTTATTTATTTATTTATTTATTTATTTATTTATTTATTATTGTTATTTTTATTTATTTATTTATTTATTTATTCATTTATCCTTGCTTTCATTTCCTGTAAAAGTAGGCGAAGGAAATTTTTTCCAACGTTAACATCCCTTGCCGCTGGTTGTGGTTGACTGCGGCTTTACTGAAAACTTGATATCGACGTAGATGGCGCAATAACGTTGTGATGACATTCACAAAATGGCCGCCCTTGAAGAGGACGACATCTGTACACCTTCGGCCGTCTGCACTGCAATAACCTAAAATCAGGTAGGTTACTACAGTTTCCATTATTACAGACATAAGCACGTCAATAACAAAGAAACATTACTGGGCACGATACATGTTTACGGAATAAACAAATCTGAAATCCGTATTGAATCATTTAGCCTTGGTGACGCGTCACGTCAGCAAGTACAGGTGTGTACGATCTGACTGGGTGAACAACAATGCGCTCAAAGGTCGTGTAAGGTCACATTCAGCTAGCTACTTCCTTGTACAATTCGCCGTTTCTTGACAATATGCTAATTGTCTGACATGTACAAATTACATTCATAGCATGGCCAGTTACCATAGAAAATTGAAATGGGTCGAATGCCAGATATCAAATTGTTGCGTGTCTGATAGAAGTGTTTGTATTCACGGTAGTCATTCGTTCAATATTTTCTGCACTGGTAAGGCGCTATGCTGTGGCCATCCAATGGCGTCAACCGTGTGTGAAGTAAACTTTATTAAAGTATATCACTGTGAGTATATCAAACATTGAGCGTTCACGTCGTTACGTTGTCACGGCACTGTTCCTAAGCGACAAAGTCGGCTTGGATGGAATTTTTCCGAAAATTATGTGTATTTACCCCTCCCCACTAGCTCTTGAAAGTCGCTACTTATAATATGTTTATGTAGATATCGGGCAGCTAGATTGGTTGCTGACACCCCATTGGCTCCCATATATCACCTGACTTGGTTGAAAGAGCACCAGCCATTATGCTACAGCAAGGTGTGTGTCGGTTTAATACTTGCTGTTTAATACTTTTTTATGAAACAACTGCTCCACTGTCTACAGCTAAATGCACCCAACTAATACAGTGCAGCTCCTTTCGCTTATTGAAGATTTTTTATTTCAAATCAGTGAGTAATACTGGCAGTCAAATGATCAATTGTCTTTTAAGTGACTGAAGCAGTGCTGTTTAAGTCCTGATAACTAGGCCATAGATGTATGCTTTTGTGTGTTCAACTGAAATTGCCGGATTTCACAGCCCCAACCTGACTGCCATAATTGACATTCATAAGTTCTAGGAATTGACATATAAGTTGATGAATTTCAGTTTTATTTCAGTCAGAGGGAACAAAAGTATTTAGAACAATGTCAACAAAACAACTCTGTTTTTTAATGCTCCTTTATTACACCAAAATAATTTTACCTGATTTGAAACGTGCAGAAAACAAATTTCAAAGGAACAGTTGTAGCATTTTATCATTGGCTTACTCCGGGAATCATTTTCTGCAATGTAAATCAGGGGCCAAACCAATGGCAAAACAGCCTTATTTGATTGTGAATAATCATGAATTCCATCTACACTTTAAGACATGATATGCTGTTCTAATTTTGTGATCACAACAAGCACAAAGCAGTGCAGATCTACATCAGCAATCATGAACTTTTATGCTTAAAACACCATATAATGTTCATAATGATGGGGTGTATCTGTTGTCATCAAACTATATTACCAAGCAAAGCAATGGTGATACCTTTGCGTTTTAGATCACATTTAGTATATGTATATATAAACAAACACAGCTTATATGGTAACTTAGCAATGTCTGTACCGGTATATCCGTACATGTATATACACATGTATACATCAGACCCTATGTTTTGAGGCGAGCGATCGCTCCGCTCGCCTACCGCTCGCGCAAACCAAATGCCGCGATAGCAATTAGCGGCTCGCGCCACGGCTGGTACCCGCGTTTTTGAGACGAAAGGCACACATTGTATCCAAAATGTAACATACTCTAATCTCCTCCGATCGACGCGCAAAGCACAGTGTAGCAAATTAAATAATACTTTCAATATTCAGTTCACTTTACTTCAGTATGAATAACGTTCTCGGCAAGCAGATTCTAGCAATGGAATGGATCGATTTAGGTGCAACAATGTGATACAGTATTACAATTTGTACTCATCTAGTGATAGCGTATCGGCAGCGGGCCCAACACTTCAATATAGCACCACTACGGTTCGGAATTTACACTTACACAAATGTACAAAGTACAGCCCTTCATTCTCACATTCTCAAACCAACTCCGTTTTCTTGGCTGCCATATTCTTTCAAAGTGTTCAAACCACAAACGGTTATCCTGCCTCGCAGGATTTTATAGGAAAAATATGCGTGACAAACGAGGATCATATTGCTTACGCTATCGAGATCGAACAAGGAGAAAATGTCTACGACAAGACAACTGGGACTACACGTCGCAACTCGTGGAAACAAATGCATAATCTCTATTTCAACAGTTTAGCCTGAGCGACTGCTAGGTCTCTTCGTCCTTTGAAAGCTCAAAATAATTAAATTGACACTGAAAAGTTGGACAGATACCCGATACTTCTGAAAGAAAGATCGCGAAACAATCATGAGTTCATTCTACCGTAAAACTTTGAAAGTCGTAAATGTTTTGCGACATTTTTGCGTACAGCATAGGAGTTCTGTGTGAATGTCGTAAAATGGTACCTCTTGAAACAATTGGCAGCCCTCGGCCTTCAAGTGTACACACCACGGATCATGTATCACGACGTGGCTGTTATGATAAATTCGTTTTGTTTTGTGAAATGTAAACTTGGGATCACTTCGATATATATCGCGGTAACAATTGGCCAAGTTAACTTTGGTTGAAGACCAACGAGCATTCAGGATGTTTCAGCGGGCCGCAAACGTAAACAAATGAAACATAACTTGACTGTGGACTGCTGGTAGCACGATTTGGTGTAAAAATCTAATTCTGTACGCGTTCTCGGCGTAGTTCAATCTATGGAGGTAAAAAAATACCTCCATGTTCAAATCCAAACATGTTTGATGACAGCACTGTTGTCTTTGTAGGTTTCTGTCTTAATGCCAATATATCTAATTTTTTATAACTTCATCTATTTGTCCATGAATACAACAGAGGCCACATTTCTGCATATTTATTGTTCAAAAAATGTTGAAAGTTAGCCAATATGCTATGAACATTTGGATGGGAGAACACTGCTTATCCCGTTCCATCTTATCAAAATACATAACCCATACACAGTACTACAGATTTCCAATAATACATCATGATTTGTACCAACGTAGATTCCCCTGTGAAGTCTACCATGTCTCCCATGTGTAGACAAATTCTTGGACAAGTTTTAAAAATTCTGAATACTTTTAAAGACATAAAGGAATAAGAAAATTTTGCTTAATTGAGAGAGGAGATAGTATTTTTGTAAATTTTCCACTGATTGTGTCCTCAGCCAAACAGAATAAAGTGATGGAAAGTAGAGAGACTGGTTGCACCTGTTTTATGAAACAAAAGGATATTGATTTTTTTTCCAAATAGAAAAGACGAAAGAAATTTACATTCTAACTTTATGACTCGTTCAGTTGGTCATAACTTGCCTTTCAAAAACTGTGATGTTTGTAGTACCTGCAGAATGTGACTTTTATGGTTATTTAACAGTTTCTTTGAAATTTATACTACAATATTTCAATGTACTTTAAATAAATATAATTAATTATCTTGAGTCTGCATATTATTGCTTTTATGCAGAACTAAAAAGTTATAAGAAAATTAACGTCATTGGTACAATCAAACAGGATCGTGGGTAATTTATTGTACTGTGCCGTATTTTCTCCCGTTCTCTATTACCGTACATAACAATAAGAAAGACAGCTAGTGCATATTGTTTTCATAATAAATTTTATTCATGCACTCTCCATACTGTTTTCAGGGGACCTGTTCAGTCACTCTTCTAATTTAAGCAGTGCCATAATCAAATCACAAGAGATGACACAATTTTTACGCTCCCATATATGCATATGTATATATGCAAATGGGAGGTATTCGTATAAGGTGGAAAAATGGCGTCTGTGTGTATGTATGTAAGTATGTATGTATGTCTGTTAGTCCGTCCGAATCAAAAACTCCTAAACCGTAGCACCTACTGTCCGAGTATTTGGTGTAGAGGTGCACCTTGGGGTGGAGATGTGAATTTGTTCAAATGAACATGTCAGTGCCAAAAATATGCAAATGAGGGGGAAAAAAGGAAAAATCCTACAAATGGCTAAAACTCAGTAAGCAT
>LD363417.1:19196-39937 GCA_001465055.1 Ptychodera flava
TCAAATATTGTAAATGAAAAATCAAGAACAGTTTACTGTGTGCTTGTAAAAGATAACATATTTGTCAATACATAAACTGCCTTGCAGATTGATTGTCTTAAATATCATCACAGAAGTAGAAAAGGAAAAGAAACTATTCAAATTGCTGTAACATATTCACCTTCAGTGCCTGTATAGGCCTATACTTAACTATTTTATCATTACATTCAGCTGTTTGTTATATCTTTATCACTCTCCATGGGCCAAGGCACACTTGGGGTCAGTGTCATCACTCTGTGCCAGTCTGTGTATGTCAGTCTGTCTGTATATGTATGTCCATGTTTCATACAATTGTTGACTTGTTTTGATAACTATATTGGAGCGAACAGTGATGTTGTCACTATTTTTTTTTTACTCGCCTATTTTCAGGTGAGCTACTAAGTCACTCGCCTACCACTCGCCTGGATAGCTTCAGGAGAGTGAATTTTAGCTCTCCTGCCATTTTCAAAAAATAAGCCCTGTATACATGTATGTATGTATGTATGTATGTATGTATGTATGTATGTATGTATGTATGTATGTATGTATGTATGTATGTATGTATGTATGTATGTTTATGGTATGTCAGGATGTATGTCTGTCCACATCAAAAACTTCAAATCCACAGCACATATCATCATAGTGTTTCTTGTAAAGATGCACCGAGCCGTGGAAATGTTAATTATGGCATTCATAGGGTATTAATTAGGCCATATAACAATACTGGAGTCATGGATTTGACTAAACTTATGCTATTTTTTTATCAAACTTAGGCCAATCTAAACTGTGAGTTTTATAAGTGTTACATTATGATTATTAGGTTATTTGCAGATTTGATGAGGGTCTGTATAAAGTAAGCCAAATACTAATACTGAATTTGACCAATTTGTCTGCTATTCATTGATCATAATTAAGCTCTACGTATCGTGTAAGTTTGATGAGCATGGAATTCTGATCATCATTGTGACTATTATCTCATACTTAATGAATTGCCCTAATTAGGTCAGTTGAATTTTTTGACACTTTTATAGTTACATTTCTTACACATAGATTAATATGCAGACAGTTTGGTGAAAATTATGTAGTTATTATTTTCTCATTTGAATGTTAATGTCTCTCTATAATTAAGCCATATATATATATCAAAAGTGAATAAGTGTACCGGTATAGTGATTTTATCAAAATTCTGAGGTACTCTGGTTATACCTAGATTTACCGGTAGTTACGCTAAAAAAATTGATTAGTGTATCATAATTTGCTCATTTGCATATTTAGTGAATTTGTAATGTAAGTAGGCCTTATACCAGCCTTATACCAGCTAGTGCCTCAACATACCTAAATAGATTTTAGTCATTTGTTAAGCATTTACCATGGGGAATGGGTGCTTTCAACAAACTGACTCACGCGTAGGAGACTGGCTCCAGCTGCTTGGCCTCTCTGATATACCTTGCAAATGCCCTCTTGGTCGCATTCGTGTCCTGGTAGTGGAGAATTCGATCTATGGAACGCCAGACGGGGAGGGGGTGAAACAGTCTGTCTTTTTGTTGACATATTAAAGTGTACTGTGTAACCAAATGATTGATAAGAACTTCAGACTTACAGAGTTATTGATTTATCACTAGAAATTATCATGATTTAAAGCTGAAAATTCTCAAAACTTAATAAGGGAGGTTTTCTCGTCTTGATCTGAGATGAGCATGAGCATGCCAAAAAACTTTCCAGTGTGAAATTTACATATTGGATAAACTGCGTCTTATGATTATATATGAGAAAGTGTCACGTAAATGAACTCAAATCTACATACAGGTATGTATAAGAATAACACCTGTGCTATTCAACATGGCTACCAATTACCAACATCAATTTTGCAAGTATGACATCATAACATCAGATATAAATTGATATGTTTGTAACAAGGAACTAGCCATGAAACGCTGAAAGCAGACCTGCTTTTTCTGTCTGTACTGTCTGTCTTTAATGTTGATACTGTATGTCATCATGACCACACGGGTACATGTGTCATTCTTTAGTTCAATAAAAATATGATAGAAATGATTTGTTGCCAGCTCAGGAAATGGTGCTTATGAGGACAAGTATCTATTTAACGAGCAACCAGTGTGCGAAATTAACGTCGGTCCGATGGTCCGAGACAGACAGATTTCTCGTCGGGCCGAAAGTTTTTAGCAACATGTCGGTCCTTATGACCGACTGGAATTTGGAATAGATGATGAAAATTTCTCCGTCAAGACCTGTAACAGATGCAGACAATGACTAACTTTGAATCATATGATTCAGACTTGAATGTCATGCAATGTTTTCCACCGTTAGAGTGCGGAGAGCAACAGGGGATATTGGTCGCATTCGTGTCCTGGTAGTGGAGAATTCGATCTATGGAACGCCAGACGGGGAGGGGGTGAAAATGTCCCAACATAGTAATTTTTTTGTCTTTCCACGTTTTACATTTATGAAGAGTCTAATCCCTCCGATCGAGGCTCATAGCACGGTGCAGCTGATTACACTCAGATCAGTATGAATTACGTCCGTGCATGAAAATTCTAGCAATGGAATGGATTTATTTTGGTGCAACAATGCGATACAATTACAATTACAATTACACAAATGTACATAATACAGCCCTTCATTTTTTGCTCACGTGTTTACACACGTGGGCATATGTCGCAGCGATGTCTGTCTGTCTGTACGTCTGTACGTCTGTGTGTCTGTCTGTCTGTCTGTCTGTCTGTCTGTCTTTTGGTCCATTATCTCAAAAACGGCTTATCAGATCAGAATCAAATCTGGTACATATATTTAGTTAGCAAATGGCAAGAACTGATTAGTTTTTGGTGGGTCTGGCTTGCATACTTTTTGCTCATTTGCATAATTAATGATTTTAGAAAAAATGGATATATATTAAAAACGACTACACAAAATTTGATGAGATTTGCTACAAATGTTGATTTCACCAAGATATATCAGCAGTGGGAACCATTAAGGGTGACATGAAAGATAAATGCTAATTTGAATATTTAATGTACTTTCCTAACTAGGGATATATGTCTGATTTGACTTGATCAAAATTAACCAAACTTGGTATGTATATTAAAGATACTATGATTTAACATTATTGACAGTCATTAAGCGTTTTAATTTCAGCCAATTCCCAATTTGCATATTTCATGAACTTTGTTAATTAGGAATATATATTTGAAATGACTGGACCAAAGTTGATGAAACTTGCTACATGTATTGAAGCCACTATGATACAACATTTTTGAAAGTCATTAAACATTTTTACTTCAGACAATTCCGAATTTGCATATTTCATGAACTTTCCCAATTGGGGATATATATCTGAATTAACTTGATTGTAGTTGTTGAAACTTACTATATACATCAAAGATACTGTGATATAACATTATTGAAAGTCAAAAGACATTTTTACTTCAGCCAAAACCTAATTTAAATATTAAATGAATTTTCATAATTAGGTATATTAATCTTAATGGACTTGATCAAAATTGATGAAACTTACTACGTATATTAAAGACTCTATAATTCAATATTATTGAAAGTCATCAAGCATTTTCTCTTCAGCCAATTCCTAATTTGCATATGTAATGAACTTTCCTAATTAGAGATATATGTCTGAATTGACTTGACCAAAGTTGACAAAATTTGCTACACATATTGCAGATACCATGATACAACATTACTGACAATCACTAAGCATTTTTACTAAAGCCACTTCCTAATTTACACATTTAATTAACTTTGCTTATTAGGGATATATACCGGGATTTACTTGATTAAAGTTGGCAAAACATGCTATGTACATTGATGATTATACCAGGTACTAGATCAAAACAATATCAAAAGTCATTTCACATTTTCATGTCAGCTTATTTATAATTTGCATATCTAATGAGCTTTCACAGCTCGGCATATATGGCTTGAAGGACTTGGCCAACGGTAATTACACTTGCTATATAAAGTGGTGATACAATACGAGCAGTAAAATTACTTTAATATTTTTATTTCAGCTAATTACATATTTGTATACTTCATGACCTTTTAGAATTAATCGGCGGTGATTATTGTTCATTATGTTGATCATAATAATTTCAATGAAGTTGCAAACATGTGGCAAAGGTTCAAATTTACACATAACTTCAATATATAATGAAACACGTGAGCATTTACAGTTCATATCTGGTATCAAATTGACGCCGTTTTCTTTGCTTTGATTTTCAATTGAGGCGTTCAAAACATAAACGGTTCATAGAAGAGTACGAGTACAGTGCTGTTGCCTAAACATATTTGGTTTTGAACATGGAGATATTTTTTTACCTCCATGATTTTGAACTACGCACAATACAAAGATAAGATGTTACACGACAGCCCAATAGTGCTACCTGCAGTCGACAGTCAAGTTCACGTTTCGCTACGTTTGTTTCTGGACCACTAGAACATCTTGCTTGCTCATTGGTCTTCAACCAAAGTTCACAAGACCGACTGTTAGCACAATATATCGTCGTGATAACAAGTGTACATTTTATAAAACAGAGCGGCCTTATCATATAACAGTTTTGTCGTGTATACTCTCACAGGCCGAGAGTAGGGCTTCAAATTTTTTCGATGTATACGACAGGCATGCAGAACTCACTGTCATCCTGGGCTGTTCGCCTAAATATCGCAAAAAATTACGTCTTTTAAGATTTTACGGAATCATTAACTGATCGTGTCGCGATAGTTTTCAGCAATATAGAGTGTCTGTCAGACTTTTCAGAATCATTTTAAAAGGCGATGAGACCCAGCAATCGCTCAGTCAAAACTTGTCAATCAGAAAATATGCATTCATTTCCGCGAGTGGCGACGTGTGCCATTCATGTTCTCTGCAATTTCTATAATCGAGAAAAAGTTACGATACTTGTCTTTTCAATTAAAAGTGGTGGAAAACATTGATAAATGTGTGCGCATGACAGTGAGGAAGATGAGGGCTGTGATCTTTTTCAGATTCCAGATCATGTAGCTGAATGATGCATTCACTTACACTATTCTGCAATCTATGTGAACAATAGTCCTTTTGTATTGATAAAAGGACATGAAAAATTAAATATTACAACATTCAAAAGCATAGTATTAGTCGAGAGACTGTATACTTTAATAGTCGTTAACAACTGCACTTATTGAGGACCGGCAGTTTTCTGTAAGGACCTGAAGCTTTGGCTTGGTGCAGGCCCTTATGACCTGAAGCTATTTTCTCTTAATTTCGCACACTGCGAGCAACATGCTATGAATCTCCTTATATAACATTTTTAATACTTCAGTGCAGAAAAGTCAATGGGGACCACATTGCATGGTATGTTGAACTCTTTATGATGTAAACTTTCAGAGTACGTCTTCACAACAGACAGAGGTGATGTTCAGAATATAACATGTAATTTATCTGTTTATTTTTATCAGATCAAAATGGCTGAGAAAGTTGATCCACTTCGACGTTTATTCCTTGAAATATCTCAACAAATATCAGTGGAAGAACAAAGGTCTTTGTATGGACTTGTGAAGGGCAAACAGATTCCGATTAAAGCTCTCGAAGGATTGGCCGATGCAAATGAACTCTTTATCAAACTCGAGGAGCTTGGTTGCATAGGTAACGAAAATCTTATCCTGTTGAAAGAACTTCTCGGAAGTATAAAACGAGAACCCTTGGTTAGGTTGGTGGAAGAATTTGAAAGAAAACAGCAGCAAAACCAGAGCATTAGTCAACAGCATGGCCTGAACACAGGTGAGTTTCACTGAAAATTTTACAGCATTAAGATCTTAGAAACATTGCTTTTTTTCAGAATGAGGTGAAAAACTGTGTACCTTCTATGGTACACGTTGTTGTAAGTTTTGGAATACATTAAGATAGCAAATTGAAGTTAGTTTTATCCAGGAGTAATCTACTTTTCAAGTTCTCAAATATAGGTGGCCTTAATAAATGTATGGTCTTAAACATCCAAGTCCCAGCAAGTACCGGTATAAAGGGAAATAAATGATCAAATCACACAATAAAATAACATTTGATATAGGTATTGCTTAAGAATCACACCAAACAAAATGCTGCAGTGGTTATTATATTTTATATACTGGCATCAAAATAATTTTGATCATCCAAAAACCCAAGTTCTTCAGGTGAGAAAACTGTCTGAACGCTAATCACATTATGGAGCTTTATACAATGATATATTATTTATACATTGTTGTACGGTATGGTTCATTGCAGAAGACATGTACTCTTCATGTCATTGATTACTAAACATTCACACTGATAATTTAAATGTGTCCTATCCTGCAGAAAAACATATTGCCAGAAAAACTGTGGCTATCGTAAAACTTATCCTTTGTTTCTTTTTACACACTGTCAGATAAAAACAGCAAATGCATATTCCTGGCTGAAAGATGGTCCCATGTTGGAGACACAGTGTCAGCTCTCAACTGTCAACTTGCAAGCCTTGCAGCACAAAACAGACAAAAGAAGATCTGCTGTGTTGCTTTGAAGGCAACTGAAGAAGAAAAGAAAGATGCCACTGACTGCGGAGTTGAACTAATTCTGCCATGTTTGAGTGATGACATCATAGATGCATGTAAAAATGATGAACCATGTTACAAATGGCTTTTATTACCACATGATTACTTCTCAACTCTCACAAGTGTTCAGAATGTGGAATATATTGTTGAACATGTAAAGTCCTCAACATCATTCCTGTGTGCATCTGTACTGAGAAAACGCTGTTTCAAAGATGCAGATATACCGGTAGTCTTGATAAATCATGGCACACCATCAGCTGATGTAGCAGACAAACATTTGAAATTTGCAGAAGCAGCAGCTGCAGTTTTCTCTGTTGGACCAACAGTCTTTGAGGAATACTCAAATCTTTACCAATCGACCAATATTCAAATAAAGCATGAAATTTATATTCCAAGACCAGAGAACACCTTCTTTGATCTCAATGCAATATCCAAAACAAGTGATCCCAAACAAATACTAACAGTGATAACAGACAAGAAAGTTGACTTCACAAGGTTAAAATCTCTTGCAGCTGCAGTGGGTAAAACAGCAGACAGATTTCAATTTATGCATTTACAGATTCCAAAGTGGTCTGTCCGTACATCATCAGAAGCTAATTGCAATGACACCAAAACCTTTCTTCATGACAATTTAAACTGTACATGTACTGGAATAGAACTAAACACTTATCCTTTATACGGCTCTCAAGATGAAATTTACAGGGACATTGAACAAAGCAATGTCCTTGTAATACCACCTGATGAGCCGTTTAGGATGGAGGCATTGTGGGCCATAGCTGCTGGGCTTCCTGTGTTGATTCCAAGGAGAACTGCCATGGCAGAGTTTCTTAAGAAGTACTTTGGTGAAAAAGCAGAGTACTTTCTTTATGAACCTAATGTTGATAACTTGTCAAACCAGATCAGCAAGATGTTAAACAATCCAAATGTAATTATTGCAGCCAGAAACTTGAAGGATAGTTTCCAAAGTCACACTGAAATCAATGGAAGTCATGAAACCTTCACAACCCGTATAACCAAATCACCACGATCTAACACTCTACCTGGGGCAGGTATGAATTTGACTTCTTGTTTGTTGTGACTATTTAACATCATGCTATAGTTTTCTTTACCAATATGCAGTTTTTCATCATAATATGGTATGTGCATATATACTGGTACGTCTTTCATTCTTTATGTCAGTCAATGTGGGTAGTTATCTGCATCAATGAATTTCACTGCTTCTCTATTTTGCCACAACAGCTGAACATCTTGTTATGGCTTTCTTTATCTTCCTTTATCATAACCTATAGTTATAGATGTTGCAAACATATGTCTCTACAGTCTTGACTCATTCGTCAGGACTTACTTCGTTTGTTAAAAAATAACAATTATAGTAATTTGAGAGATAAAATGTACTTGGTTAAAAGAATGAAAATACTGGTAAAGAAAATTTACAGTGACAGCTGAAGTTTCTGAATAACCTGACAGACATGCCGTTTTACTTATGATGTGAGATTGATAAGCATGGCATGTTTACTTTAATTAGAGTGTTTTTTACTATAATTAGAGTGTAATTAACTCTTGCTTATATTATTATAAGCAACAAGATAAAGTTGAACAAGCTGATATTTATAGGTTGGTCTGCTGTGGGAAGTTAAAAAATGTAAAAATAGATGTATGTATGCAGGTATGCAGGTACATGTACTGTATGCATGTACGTATGTATGTATCAGATATGTATGCATGTACCGGTATGTACTCTATATACTGGTATGTATGTACCGGTACATGTCTATATTTATGTCAGTCCACACCAAAATCTGGAGAAACAGCTGCATGGTTCAAGCTGATTTTTGGTGTTGTGGTGCTATATATGATGTAGATGTGCAGTTGTTAAAATGAACATTTCAGCGTCGTAAAAATTCCAATGAATTACAAAAAATGTGAAAACGGTCAAAAATCGAGAACTCAGTAGCTGCTCTTCTGATCATTGTCATACTTAGTTACACAGGTGTAGCCCTGTCGATGTGATGCCAATATTGAATGTTTTCTATTTTTAATGAGTTTTTCCTATATTTTGTCCACTTTTGTCCAAAAAAAATTATCTAAATCCAAGTGTCTTACTGCTTTAAAATTTGGTTTACAGGTTCCTATGGTTGACCAAAATAAGATCCATTGAAATCATTGTGCAATTTGTATATTTTTATGTTTGGAAATTTTTGCCATTGTTGGTCAAGAACTCTTCTTTGAAACTATTCATCCCATCACTTTCAAAGAAGTGCAAAGGTCATTATTGGGTGGAGCAATTCATATTGCTAGGATAGAAGATTGATTTTTACTTGTGGAATTTTCTTAGTAATCATTCTCTAGGATTGCAATTTCATATGTGTAATCGTACTTAGTAGTAAAATGGGAGCACAGTGTCATTGACACTATTTTATTTCTTTATCATTATGTCTTTCTTTAGCATAATATGTAGGTGCGTATATAAATTGTATGTCTTCGATTCTAAAACTATCCCTCTCTCTCTCTCTCTCGCTCTCTCGCTCTCTCTTGTTTCCAGCGAACTCTGTTAAAATCTGGTCAAAAGTCGGTGTAGCCAGAAGTATTGCACTGGTGGCCATTACTCTGCCAAGTCGGTAGATTTTGGCCTACCGTGCTGTGTCTTCTAGCGTGATGGTACAATGTGTAGCTAGCCAATGTGTACTTCTGGGTCATCCGAGGACAGGTTTTCTGATGAGGCGTGGCTTTTCCTCTTGAAATGGGTTTGCAGGGAGTCGAATGACAAGGAACGGTGCTTAAACCTTGCATCCAGCTCGGTGGTGGCAGTCTCGGAGCAGCCGGGTACGCACGCTCGTTAGAAATTTCGCGGAAAATCGGGTGATTTTCGTCGGACATCACGGAGACATCTAGGTCCGTGAAATCGAGAAAAAGGGGTACTTTTTCAGATCATCCTCCGAGAATGTTTCTGGTTCTTCTCCTAAGACGCTTTCTCACTCGAGAGAGTAGAACCCAGCAGCGGTCCCCCCAAGCCATGATGTAGAACCGTCACAGGAGAACCGTACATCACATCGTGAAGGTGATTGGAAGTCAGCACACTTGCTTCAAATTGGTAAATTATGGTATTCAAATGTCTTGGCAAACATTTAGGTAAAATCTCCAAGGTATCTGAAAAAAGGGGGTGTTTTTCGCAGTGATTTTCTCCCAGATTTTCCCCAAAAAGGGGGTGTTTTTCAGAGAAAAATTCTGGGAAAAGGGGTACATTTCAAACTCTGCTAACAACCATGGGTACCCACCCATCCAGAGACTGCCACCACCGGGGCATCCAGTCCCAGATACCCATGGGGGCTGGGTCTTTTTGCTCGATTTTAGTGTACTTACTGGAATGTACAGTGATGTCTGCTAGCGTAGTTGGACGTACTCAGCTCCCAGGCACTTTATAGATTGCAGCCGAGTGTGAATAACTAGGCAATGCTAATCTAAAAGGCTACGGCCTAGAACGACTTAGATGATGGTGCAATTTACTGCAAAAGTTGCAAGACAATTATCACTGACTTAGTTGTGATTGACATGAAATGCAAACATATTTTCACCTGAACGGCTTTACTTCCTGAGATTGAATGGATATACAGACTGAGCACATGTGAGCAACAACCAACCAACGCCTTGTACCAACTGGGTAATCATGTCATAAAGACTGCGGCTAAGGTGTCTAATGTTGTCGAACGTTGTCAGCTGCCTCGGGCTCTGGAAGTTCAAGCCGTGCAACGCCATACACCACCTTGTCCTTGCCACTCAGTGACATGGCTTCAAATATCGCATCCATGGTTTTCACAGAGTTGGTGGCTGTGGTTTTGTGTGCACCAACTTTACGCCAAGGTTGCCCAATGGAGTTCAGCTTGCGGACACATCTAACAGTAGTTGGAAAATTTATGTATAGCTGCTGTGTTGGCGGAGGACAACACCTCACCAGACTTGCATATGTCAGATGTAAACAATGCTAACCTCTTTGCCAAGACCAAGTTAGAGCATGAACATACGCACCCTGGTAGGAAGCTCACGTGTAAGATGTTTAATCTGTGTATCAGAAAGCAGCTCATTGGCTACACGGGAGATCACAGCCCAGTGTGAGAGAGGTCGAGACCGCTATCTTGCTTGCCACATACATAAACCCTGTGAATGAAAATTTAACATGCACATTGTCAGCCCATTGCCTTGACAGCAGTGTTGCAAGGTTTGTAGTAAAGAGGGAAAGACCACCGCCAGTGGCAACCTCTCTGAAATGTCCAAGAGTCGTAGTCTTTGGAGTATCCATCTCCATGAGGGAGAGTGCTTTGCAGCATTTCATCATCACATGATGCTACGAGGTAAATGCAGTGTTGGAGTGCAGACCGCTATGCCCAAGGCATGATCCATCCTAAAGAGACCCCGCTGCAGATAAACCGTGAACATGGACCATAATATTGCACCATGGTTGTGCTTTTTACCTGCATTTTATGATCCCCAATTGTAAATTGTAACACTGACCTGCTACTCGGATGTCTGCACAGACTCCAAGATTTTCGTTTGGCTTTCGTTTGTACCTTATTCTCATCATCATATGACCACAAGGATGCTAGGAGTAATTGAAGCACATTGTGTCAGGTGGGAGGGGTACAGCCTAACGGGACTGCACTCTTGCAATGCAGAAGTGCAACCGACAAGTTAGGTGTAGTGACTGCTAGCAGCAGCCCAAGCTACGGTGGTACAAAACTGCACCTAACTTACGACTGCACAAATAACCTGCTAATACACACTCGTAAGTGAACTCTCGATCTACTCCGTTTATTGTCAAGTTCTGAGTTCATGTACCAAAGACATTCACATATTGTGCCCTCACCAGGTCGCTTGTCTGTACCATTGATGACACATTATTGGTAACTGGCAAGTGAGGAAAAAGTTGTTTGTCTCATGAACACAATTAGTACGAGTTCCATGACTTTTTATCCACACTGCATATTGACATATTGATATATCACACATCCACGTCTTCCGTCCCGATTACCACCCATTTGATGACCTACTCTCTCAACATTGGTAGGAATGAGATGTGGTGCCGTCAGACTAGTTGCTCTTAGGAGACGTTGCCGTGATGAAAAATTACAGATCATGTAGCTGTTTTGCTTCTTGAGAGCAAAACATGAGCTGACGTCTGTATCTCAATCCACTTTGGCCGTATCCATGAACTGATGCCATGTTGTGAAAGATGTTTGTGACTGCCTTATTCAGCTTGTGGTAAAACACAACTCTATGCCACCATGGCGATGATCGACTCATCGTGTAGTAACCAGCTGTTGATCAGTGAAGTCCACACCTCTGAAGTACTGATTCTACACAATGGCAATTACGCAGTTGCTGTCTGTTCTGTCTAGTGCACTGATGGCATTCTCATAAATTTTGCAACCTTTGTGTCTTTCCAGGCAAACACTGTCATTTCGCCATCTTGAAATACTGAAAAACTACCACGTGGCCATCGCTCTTCATCATCAGCGTCAGGCGGTATGACGTGTGGATCATAGTTCTTTGCATTTTTTATTTCATTAGGTAAACCTAAGATGTTAATTTGAAGGTTCCCATGGCAGCAATATTATGCATGTAGATATGGCCAAACAACTGGTCAGAAATGTATCAGTAATTATGAGTCCATGATGACATGATGTGCTAACTCATAATAAGGTCAAATAAGCCGGGATACGTACAACACGCTCAGGCTTGTTTCCCTTTAAACCTCGGGGGGCTGTCTGCAGCATCGGGATCAAGAGGGTGATGACGGTTATCAGTGACAGGTTGATAGACTTTGTTGTTAAAAACATAAACAGTGGCGGACTTACTGAGAGTGTAAACTCTCATGCCATATTCGTGTGGTTTTGCGGTATTATAGAGAACATTCTTCGTAAGACCCTGGTAGGGGATGTCAACTGCATCGACTGCCAGGTCTCATTTCGGGCTATGGTGCATTCTGCTCATACTTTCAACATTCTATCCCGTTTCTCAGTTATTTTTTGGGCTGTATACAGGGCGGTGATCCAGGGTTATTCATGTAGGCACATTTCAATCCGGTGAAGGATAATAGCATGTTTGATCAACTGATGACAACGGCCACCTGTAGATGTGCAAGTTTATGTACGGTATACTGGGATATCAAGCTGATTCCTAGGTGTACCAATTTTTAATTATATGGGTCTGTGTTAAGCATATTCTCAAACTGAAAGTGACAGGAACCTTGATGAGACTGTTTGAGTTGTAAGAAGAGTTTTTTCTGTACTGACAAATTTGGTGTTTGTGTCTTTGCGTGCTATATCTACATTAAATCTCTCTGGAATTCTTTTTAACTGACTCATGAAGTATTGTGATTGCAGATTGTTGGGAGATTGGATACAGGTGGCAAAAAGCAGCCATAGTGAATTTATGGCAATGTTTCTTGGCATGTTCATATTCAAATTATATGAAGTGTAATGGAACTATTGACAGTTTAACCATGCCCTTGCAAGTGAGATAAATAACTATGCTAGGGTCCTTTCTGTTTGGGAGCACCTATTTATTCAAGCTGGACCAATAGGAATTGAATACAGATCAAAATCAGTGGCATTAACACTGTATTATTGACAGTCTTTTGTTTCTTTCAATCACAGCAGCTGCGTCACCTCAGCACATACATTCAACTGATGATGGTATAGGTTCTATTGAAGACACATCTTCTCAACAATCATTTTCACCACCACCAGGTACGAATTTGTAGTTGTAACATTAAAGGCATTTTGGTTTAAGGTGACATTGCCATTAACCAGTACACTTTTTCAAAGCAATATTTCTAATAAAAAGATGATGTGAAAACTCCCTCAGACTATATATTTAAAAAAAATACAGTCCTAACTAATTTTAGAATCTCCAAACAAATTTTAAAATTTTCTTTTAAATTCAAATTTTTCTCACCAGATATTGCTACTATAATACTGAATATTACATATCCAGATGGATGGATGTAAATATATGATGTCTGTTTGTACGTATGTACATTCGTATGTGGTGCATTTCCATAGTCCCTAATGCATTTATACATGCATGTATGTGTGGTATATATGTACCGGGGGTATGTCCAGTGCATCTCTTCCAAAACTGTCATGCATATTTGATGTGGAAGTATGGCATGAGTGAAGAGTTCAGAGTGTTTAAAAGAAACTCCAAAGAATATGCAAATCAGTTTGAAACTGTTAAAAGTGGTAACGCTAAGAAATTGTCATTCAGATTTCTAGATTAATTTATTTACCTTAGATATACTTATGTAAATATACATTTTATAGGTATGTTTTCAATTTTGTATTTTTTGTAATGTTTTTCTTTACCCGTAATAGCGCTTACCGGTATTTTAAATTTGATTTGTAAGTTCCTGCACGATGCGATATATATATACTGTGCTGCCGCTGCTGCTCGTTTTTTTTGCATTTTCAGAAGAAAATCACATGTTTACGAAAATATTCTAGTTAGTATTCATACATTTTGCAAAGATATTTGACCACTAACCACTATGAATAAACGTTTGAAGGGAAATGTAAACATTGTTTTTACGCCAAACCTTTCATTTTGCCTAGTTGGCAACGCAAACCTGGCACGGAAACTCCATGGTTTTACACGCAATAGAACACAACTAAGTCCCTCAACTAAAAATGACATCGTCCAATATCTTCAACCAATCAATGACTCTGTATCAACTATAGTTAAGTCTCTGTAACTCAAATCTCATTCAGTAACATGATTCGAATATTCTCATTTGAATATTGACGGCACATGGTTTTAGATACACTCAGTGTGACAGTTTTCGGACAGGGTAGTGAATTTCGCCCAAAAGCCGATTCATAAATGACGAGCAGTATGAAATCCTATTACCACACTCTTTGAAACTTTATTGTGTTTATCCTAAAACTGTTAACAGGACAGAAATGGTATCTAGGGGGGATCATTAACGTTTATTTATGGGCAAGGGCGAGAGGAAAGCCAAAAATTAACGGCCGAGGCTTGCCGAGCCTGTTCATTTTGGCTTGTCTCTTGCCCGCGCCCATAAATAAACGTAAATGTTCAGCGTGGAGTCTGTTATTTCCATTATATTATCAACAAACCCCCAAAAAACGTCAAATTTACGAAAATTTCCCGTGCGAACGACAACGGGGCCCTAGAACCAGTCAGTTAGTTGTGCCGCCCTGCAAAAATTTTGCAAAACCAGAGATTTTTTTGAAAAAAAGCGTCTAAACTTGGCCCACAAGTGCTCCATTTTATTTTGTGGTTGATTATATCTTTGTACAAATCACAATTTTCGTTTTAGCCATAAAGTTACTAAGTTTACGATATTATTCATATTCACGGGCATGAAAACAGACCATTTCTGCTTGACCAATTAAAATGCGATGGACAGGGCATGGTAATATAAGTGTCTGATTGTGGTATAATACTATAATCAAGGTTAATGCCAAGATGACCATGCCTTTACCTTTCCTACGCCTGCCTATCTGTTTGGCTCTGACCCTAACCTTTTTGCTTTTCTCACACACTCACTCCTCTCATATTCTTGACCTCTGACTTTTATTTTTCTCTCCTTTGTGGCACATGCCTTTGTTCCCTTATCTCTGAATGTAGTCTGTTCACGCCTTGACCTCTGACCTCCACGCTTCCCAGGCACTATAAGCCTTTCCATTCCTTCTCTCCCAGTGCTTTGCCTTATCCCATGCTTACCCTTTATGTCCCTCAGCTCTGTCACCTTCCACTCATGCCTTCCCCTCGTGTTCATATGACCTCTGACTTTTAGTTCTCGTCCCCCTTGCAGCTTATGCCTTTGTCTTCCCTTACCTCTGTTTATATTTCGCACATGCCTTGACCTCTGACTTTCACTACCCCTTCAGCTTTATATTCAGCTCACTCGCCCTCCTATTTCAATCCACCACTGCTTGCTGCCACAGAGCACATCGCTACGCTTTCTCGATCTTCCGGTACGTTCGATTCAGTCCAGATTCACGTCGCGACCAAGATGCCTCCAGCACGACCAAAGAGATCTGCCCACAGACCAGCCCGTCTCCAAAACTGTGTCACGAACACCTCAGCCCAAAGAGGTCGCAGTGGTAGAACCATGGCAAGCACCAGGGGTCGGTCCCAGAAAACATCGGCTCCAGCCAGCTCCGCTGCTCAGCGCACAATCACCACAGCAGACATCAAAGCTATAGTATCCCGATTACGATCCACAGATCCAGACGCCATACAGGTCGCCGACCACGCGGAACAGACTAGTCCGACCAAGTCCACCTCCCATTACTGACCGACAGCAAGAGCATTGTCACCAGCGCCCATCGTTCCGGAAAGCTCCGATCAACCACAGCAGTTTCTTAGTCCTATCACAGAAACTCCGTTTACAAATAAAATGCCCTGCTTTACCGCAGCTACGAACTTAAACCCTATCACCGTACCACATCCGGCTACAGAGGGCGCACACACTTCCGGATCCATTCGACCAAACATGGCTCCTCCATCAAACATGGCGCAACACACGAGTGCACAGCACGGCGTTTCTCAAAGTCGCATCCAAGTGCCTCCTAACGTTCCTCCACCAGACCGGCACCTCCCCTACATTGAGCAACATATGCTAGCAAGCCTATCCAATCGAGGTAAGTACATCAAACTCTCAGACCTTCACCCTGATAACCTACGACCAAATTCACTCAAATCTATCAACACATGTATATCACTGGATCTAGAGAATCCCTCCTTGCCACCGTTGTATCACAGCCAACCCGGAAGTCCATAAACACTCTCAGCAGCTGGTTAGCTACATTCAGGACTTTTGATCAATGCTTACCGAGCGTACTTTTTTCCTGAGGAAGCAATCCATCTGATCAATTACATGCGCTTCATTGGTATGAAGTCAGACTCCTACAAACCAGAGGCGTGGCTCTCATATGACAAGGCATTTCGGCTAGACGCTTCCAGGTACCCCGACCTTAGAAGCTGGAGCAGCCCAGACCCAGCGCACGACTATACCTTCTTCCAACGAAATCCCCATTTATTACTGCCACTTTGCTACGAATGCAACAACAGAGGCCATACCAGACCTGACTGCCCTCTAGCATCTAAACGTCAACTATCTTCCAAACCAACCAACTCACAACCACACGACGGTGCAGCTTACGAGAGAGTCTACAACCAGATTTGTAAGGACTACAACCGCGGCATTTGCAGAACACCTTGCTCCAGAGGTAGAATCCATGCCTGCAGCATCTACCATGCAAACGACCACATCGCCACCTACCATCAAGCCCAACCACAACAACAGCACCAATCTCGACAGCCCTTTCGTACCAACTAACAACCAACACCACAGCCCTTTTGACCAGCTGATCAAAACCCAAGACAAGTATCAAAACAACATTTCCAACAACACCTCTCAGAACTGAGGCCTTCGCCAGGGAACTCCACAACCACCCAGATAAACAATTTGTAGCCAGCATTCTCTACAATATCTCCCATGGCGCCAATCTTGGGTTCACCAGCCTGCAACATCCAAGACATACACCCAATGCGAGGACAGCACTTTCATTACCACAAATCATCACAGATGCCATCCTGAAAGAAATAAGACTCGGTCACACCATAGGGCCATTCCTCCAACCACCACTACCCAACTTCGTCACAAATTCCCTCGGGCTAAGATTAAAGAAGAATGGCAATGCCAGACTCATCATGGACCTTTCCCGGCCATTCGAAGACAGCATTAACGACCACATATCCAAAGATGAGCATACTCTCAAGTACTCCACAGTGGACAATGCCATAGCCCTCATAACAAAAAATGGTCCTGGTACCCTTATGGCGAAAATTGATATTAAACATGCTTTTCGACTCTGTCCTGTTAGTAAGGAAGACTGGCATCTCTTGGGCTTCAAATGGCAGGGCTACTACTTCTTTGACCGTGTCTTACCTTTCGGACTTCGCTCTGCACCATATCTATTTAACATGGTCGCATCAGCCATAGAATGGATCATCCAACAACGGGCCAACACCGATGCTCTCCTCCATTATCTCGACGACTTCATCACCGTAGGTCCTCCGAATACCAGCATTTGCAGGTCATGCTCCATACCTGCAGAGAACTTGGGGCACCCATAGCCCCAGACAAGGTTGAGGGACCCCTACCAGTTATCACCTTCCTGGGAATAGAGCTTGACACCATCAACATGGTAATCCGCCTCCCAAAGGACGAGTTCGAAGAACTCACATCAACAATCCCCCTATGGTTACAGCAAACATCGTGTACTAAACGTCAACTACTATCACTTATTGGGACTCTAAACTTCGCATGTAAATGCATTCCATCCGGTCTCATATTCCTCAGACGGATGATCGACCTCAGTACCACCACCCGAAATATCAATGATACCATCAGCCTAACAGACGAGTTTAGAGCAGATATAGAATGGTGGGATGAATTCCTGCCTTCATGGAATGGTTCTGCAAGCTTCCTGCAGCCGACTTGGACCCCTGCCAGCAAGCTCGAAATATTCACAGACGCATCACTCACAATAGGCTGTGGAGCTTACTTCAGTGGACAATGGTTCGCATACCCTTGGCCCCCCTCACAGAACTCAACTAAGCAACCTTCCATTGCATGGAAAGAGTTGTTCCCAATCTATCTGGCCTGCATAATTTGGGGCAACCATTGGCATGGTCAACGTATCATGTTTCACTGCCACAACCAGTCCGTCATCGATATCTGGAAGAAAGGTTCCTCGCACTGTCCTCACATCATTGAGGTCATCCGTAGTATCTTCTTCACCTCAGCCACCGGCAATTTCCATGTCATGGTCACCCACATCACAGGCACCACTAACTGCATTGCTGACTCTCTCTCCCGATTACAGATGGATCGATTCTACAAACTGGCACCTCAAGCGGAACCCCATCCAGTACCCTTGGAAGATGTCCTCTGCAACATACCCAGACCCATCCTGAGACACATCAACGGACCATAAGGAACTTTGAAGAACAAGCCAGGTTCTACATAGCAAACAGCACATCACTCTCAACACGCCGGACCTATTCGACAGGACAAACCAGGTATGCTAATTTCTGCCACACACACCGATTGCCCCCTCTACCGGTAACGCAGAGATCAGCAATTCTATTCATTACCCATCTGGCAACACAATCATTAGCATACAAGACCATAAAGCTGTACCTGGGTGCGGTATTACGAATGAATACCGAAGCGGGCTACGGAGAACTAACGGACAAACCTTTATTACATGGAGCTCTCCAAGGTATCAAACGACAGCTAGGCGACCAGTCTCGACGAAGACTCCCCATCACCATTGATATCATGCGGACTCTAAAACACGCCCTACGGACATCCCGCGAATACAACAAACAAGACACCTTAATGCTATGGTCAGCCTTCACCATCGCCTTCTTCGGATTTCTACGAATCAGTGAATTTGCGTCTCCCACCAATACAACTTACGATGTCAACCGCACGCTAATGCCATCCGATGTTACGTGCTCTGAAGTCCTAAACATCAATATAAAGGCCGCGAAAAACGATCCCTACCGACGTGGCCAGCAGATCAGCATCGCCCCATCAGGATCATCCATCTGTGCCGTAAGGGCATATCGCAACTACCTCGCAGCATGGAGACAACCAAGCCCACGCAAACCACTGTTCACTTTCACTGATGGCACCTACCTGACACGACAAACCCTGACAAGTGTCATCCGCTGCCTCCTACGACGAGCTGGGATACGTAACGCTAACCAATACTCCACCCACAGCTTCCGTTCTGGCACTGCCACGACCGCCGCCGATGCAAATCTTCCAGACTGGCTAATCAAAACCCTCGGCCGTTGGCGAAGTGACGCATACCAAGTTTAAATCCGCACACCAGAAGACATTATCCACGCAGTACCAAAAATCCTTACCATGTGCTAACGGACTCATTCATTGAACTCAAACCCACTTTGTCATTGCCGCACTCCCAGACTTTCTCCTTTTTATTGCTAGTAGTCATATACTGACCAGGTTTCACATACTTTTATTTTTGTGCTTTACACGTTACAAGGACTCATGAACTTGTGCTCTGATCCTGGAACACTAGACCACAGACATTTCCGTTTCGACCATTTTTTCTCTGATTTGTATTTCATTATACCCACTCATTATTGCATGACATTGATCCTGCCAAGTAAAATTCTCTGCCAGTACTTGTTTTATCATCTGACAATCGTTCAGTCAATTCCACCTTTTGCAGTGTCTGCAACACTTGTGACTTTCAGTCACTTCCTCCTCTACGTCTCGGTGTACTTGCCTTGCCTTCTCTGCCATTCTTAATTTGGGGGATATGCTGACCAGAGCACACGTGTCCCACTCAAGCACCAGCGCCTATGCCATGAGGGAGTCGAATCAGACATGTCTCCCATCATGGGGTCTTGGTTGCCATGACGCCCCTTGTGGGGCTTCTGCGTTCGGCAGGTATACTCAGGTAACACGCCATCACCTCATGATGCTACCTGAAAGCAAGGTTTCATCATGAGGGAGACCAAGGCTAAGACGCCTGCTTGTCATACCTAGATTCCCCCGACCTTTTAACGACATTTCTTGTCTCTGTGTCATCATTCAGCATTAAGTGTCTGATTATGGTATAATACTATAATAATAATAATAATAATAATAATAATAATAATAATCTTTATTACCCTTAATCATAATAATATTACAATTCAATGATGAATGTACATCTGAGTTGTGCTGTGATAAAGGGTAAATGGAAACGGAAAATAGCAAATGCTAGTCTAGTCCGTTCCCAAAGCCATTTGATGTTAAAGCAAGGAAACGAAGAAGAAAAAAGAAAACTGAAGTATATCGTAACAAAGTAACTAAGTGAATAAAAGAACAACTACATAAATAAATATATAACTAAATAGATACATTACGAGTAAGTAGAAATGCATAAAAAAGAAAACGATAAGAGAGAAAAAAAAATGTATATAAAATATATAATATATATTTAAATATGATATACATATATGTAAAGTTGAATATAACTCTTCATCACTTAAAAAACAAAAACAAAAAACAATCGTGTAAAAGTAGACTTGAAAGTGCT
>LD363418.1:12822-35858 GCA_001465055.1 Ptychodera flava
AAATGTCCCGGGGTAACTATCCTATTTTCCATTTTCCACCTTCTTGATGATTTCCTTAGTGTGTACCCTACCGCATTACACGCAGACCGAAGTATGGCACTACTCACACTGTTAGTTAGTAGTCCTATTGCAAAATATAAACTGTTGGTGTGACCATCGTCCTAGAGTATCTGGGTATCATACTGGACACTGTTACGTACCAAAATTAACGCAGCACAAACACTCAGACAGCAGCAGCAATGATACACAATAGACCAAAATTATACGACTCACTGTGAGTCTATTTTCCACAGTAAAATGATATACAGTACAAACACTGACAAATTTAGTTGCTACAAGACAAGTGTCCTTAACTCAAATACCAAAAGTGTCCTGGGTCCTGCCGGGCGTCCAGAAGCGATTCTTGAACTTCGTCACACGTCTGCGGTAACACGCGGTAAATTGTCCGAGTCTACCGATGACAGTTCGCATTGGCACATACACTGTTCCAGACGTTCCTTTTCAAAGTCCTTCCAGTAGGAGTTGAATACATAATTCACTTACAGTTGTTGGCGCAGACACACATTTCAAAGTCCGAGAGCAGCGTTGTATTTAGTCCGACTTGACATACCCGACGTACCTAGACTGGTGAGCTGAACTTCAACGTCAAGCTTACACGTGGATTACAATCACTTCTCCATTTCTTGGACGAACGCAAACTCACACAACTTGACTGCAGCCCAAGACAAAGACACACTGAACAAAAACCAAAAGCCAAAAACCTCTTGTAATATTCAAACAAACCAGGTGTTCCTCTACACGTGGTTAATGCTAATGGTATGTTAATGACTAACACAGATATTGTTTATCCATCACTATTATTCAAATTATGTGCCTTCGTAACACCATCGTAACAACACTATCAAGATGGGAGCTCGTCAGCCTTAGGATAAGCGACAAACTCGCGAGGCCACTCGAGCTATTGATTTCTTTCCTCAACCACAAGTCATGCACAAAGAGGCAGCTTTTAAGCCTCCTGGGCACATGAACCTTACATGCAGAGTTGTTGTCCCCGGCAGGACATTCATTTCTAGGCTGATCGAGCTCTCGAAGACTAGACAAAAAACTAAACAATTACTTAACCATTTCTGCCAAAAGCAGGCAGGACCTCATTATATGATACAACTTTCTCACAAATTGTAACAGTGTTCCTATTTTCCTGAATGCTGATATGACAACTGCCTCGGACATTAACCGATAAACTGACGTCGAGCGGTATAGGGCATGGAGGCTTCTTTATCAGCCATAGGCTCCACGAGCAGTGGAATAGCTTTTCAAGAACTCTATCCAATCGTCGGTGCAGATCTACTCTTGGGCCACCTATTTACCTGAAAAAGGCATTCCAAGGCAACAACTCCACCACAGTTCACATTTTTCAACAAGGATTGTTCCCATTCGCTTTTGATTATGAAATTAATGCACTGCCTGGTCATTACCGTAGCATCACATCATTTCATGTTTCATGCCCGACACATACTGGGAAGACCAATATTATGATATTGTGATATTGGTAAACACAATAGTTGACTCTCTATCTCGTTTTCAGATGTAACGTTTCCAGGACAATGCACCATTGGGGGATCAGTTTCCTCGCCAAGTTCCCTTGGAGGTAATGTTTCCCTGAGCCAGGCTGTAATCAAGTTCAACCAGGAGTGGCTCAGCCAAAGAACAGCCCTTTCTACTAATCAGGGGTTCATGCATGATTACAGTTAACGGCACAGTCAGTCACTTCTGACTCTACTCACCTGCCTCCCGTATCGAAGGAGATCTTTATATATTTTGTCTTCTCATTGCGCCACATACTTCCATTTGAAACTGTCCATCACCAAAGTTTACTTAGCCGGAATGCACAACCGACTATATTATGAATGACTGTCATCATCTCTTGCTATCGATGCAAGGCCACACGTATCCATGCATAAATAACGAACTAAGGGGTATTCACCGTTAACAAGGGACAAGAACAAGACCACGTCTGCCAATCACCGCTGATATCCTCTGCAATATATGTCAAACCCTTAGCAACGTTGTTTTCAGGCCTTACTTCGACCTCATGCTGGAATCCGCCTAAATTCTCCTTGCTAGCCTACATTGGATTTTTACTTTGCAGTGAATTCACCACTGCCGCACAGTTCGAATACCCGCAGTACAATCTCTATTTTGGAAACATTACCACCGAGTACGCCAATTGCAAGGTTTCTGGTATTGCGGTACTATCAAGACCTCTAAAGCAGATCGATGGTTTCAACTTGCACCTTTTCCCAAAAGGATCCTCTATCTGTCTGACTGCCAAGACTCATGTGGTATCACCATAATCCCCTGGGCGCATGTCACTTGCCCTCAGCACTTCCCTTTTCCCACCTGGGTCATCAACTACCCCTTTCATTCTGCTTGCCTGTCTGAAGGGGCCTTCTAATTTTGTAGTGTCAGTTATGTCTTACTTTACTTGGATTCATAGCATAATTTTTGTATAGCTTTCTAGGGATGTTTTGATGTTATTACACGCACTTGTAGTTTGCTGTGGTTGGTTACTTTTTATTGATAATAGAACTATATTAGTTTAAAATCGATGCAGAGTGGTGTGTTCACAAAACAAGCAACATTCTCTTCCAGTGATTCGAGCCATTTAACTTGATCTCCTGTCACTTTTACATATGTGAGAAAGTACTTAACAAAATGTGGGTATAATATACACCACTGGGAAGATAGAACTTTATTTTCGGTCAAAGTCTTTGTTGTAATAGTAACATATATGCGGTCGCCAGCTTTCTTATCTCAAAAACCACTTTCAGCTCTTCAATTTTTCAAGTACAAACTGTCCAATCTTCAAACCCTTTTGAGTTTGAGTTTCCCATTCTAGTGCCTGAATGTAAAGGCCTGCTGCTAATAAGCCGCAAGCACTTTAACTTCCTGTCGTCCCCTTGGCATCAATGCCTTCTTCGTAAGTAGTTTGTGTTATTATATTTTACGACGTTGCAGTTTGTGGCATGGATAGTGCATTGCTAATCAAGAATACGATGTAGCACGATATACTCTGAAGGGAAATATTCCGACTTTATTCGTATCATTATAAGTGAAAAATATCCGGACGGGCAAAGATATTGTGATATCAAGATGCTTAACACGCTTTAAAAAGAAAATTTCCTCTTGGAACTTAAATTCATCAGGTTGTTTAAGCTGTAGTTAAGGTTCAATAAGGCTGCACTGTCTGGAATCAGCACCATGTTTTATATAGAATAACCTTCCAAGAACTCACATTTTTAAACAAAGAATTTCCAGGAATTTGACAAATATTAAAATGTTTGACAAAATATAGACAAATCTTGCCATGTCATCTGGGGGGGCTGACGGAGAGTAATGCTGCTGTTTTGAAATTTTTTCTTTATTTAAATAGAATAGGTTTCTCAGAGCCCGAAAACAAAATAACTTTGTCTTCGGCAGATGCACATCTGTTGAGAGCGACTTGCATCCTCATTTGACCAAAATACTGGAGGCAAAACAATTACATTATTATGTAAGAAAATAAAAGGGACAAAATATGTGATTCGCTTAGTGATTACGCGTTTTTAATTTATTTTTGAAAAGCCCTTTAGTAAAAAAACTTGATTTCACTTCATTTCCGGTGATATTATTAAAAGCAGAGCTTTTAGATGGTTATACGTTTTAGAACTTTTCCGATTGAATAGTTTAAGCTGATAGATATTCGGGCTGATTAGCAAAGAAACAAGTTTTTGGGACTTTATTTTGAAAATAGGGCTAGTTTTCAATCGGATTCGAACCCACAACATACGGCATCAGTCGCCTAGCTGAGAGGCCACAGACAGAACCGCTCGGCTAAATCTTCACTCCCAAAAAAGAGTGGTTCAATAGCCGGCTAAGTTGTTACATTTTTCTGACTGAGACCGCTCAACACGTTGTAGAGTTCGTGAAGCACTCAAGCACGCATGCTCACTATCATACATCGCACATACACACTTTATCGAAGCGGAGAAACGAATTTCATCGCTTTAACTGGGCGAAAACCTTTGCAAACCAAAACATTTATGAATGTTCGTTATGTTATTACAGGAACTGGTCTTCGCAAATAATACACACTCACAATGATCGTGTCACCGTACAATATATGTTAAATTAGTGGCTTCACAGCTATCATTAACCCTGTCTGTAGGTTACTGACCGTCTATATGATTACTATTCAGTAGATTTAAATTGATAGTATTTTTTTGCATTTAGCGTCATCACGACCATTATTACCATGATCAATAAAGTTTTCTTGAACAGTTGAATCATTCACTTCACGACACCTATTGCAATTTTTCATGAAGTGCTTTGCAAAATGTCTATATATTGTCCAAAACCGATCCCGAATTGGTATTCATTATAAAATTATCAAATACAAACAAATATTCTCCTTAATTTTCTTTGATATTAATAAGTATGATCATTATTAAAATTTTACATTTAGATCAGTAAATGAAACATAGATATTCATGGCAAATGCATTTTATCTACTAAGATTCATCAAATGAAGTATACCATGAAACTGACGGCAGCGATTACCGTGGAACTGTTTCAACAACTATAAATGGTAGAACATGTCAAGAATGGACAGAGCAGAACCCGCATTCGCACAGCAGGACTGCAGAGAATTATCCAAATTCTGGACTTGGACAACACAACTACTGTCGTAACCCTGACGGCGTGTACGGTGCTTGGTGCTACACTACGGATGCTTCAGTTCGTTGGGAATATTGTGATATCGGTAAACCAACTGAAAAAGGTGGTATGTACGAGTTTCTATTCTACTGCATAAATGAAAAGGGTTGCTGCTCATAAGCCGCAAGCAGGTTGAAGGTTTGAAGTCTTCGTTGAATCAATGCCTTTATTATTAATAATTCGTGTTAGTATTTATATAACAACAATTCAGTTTGCGGCATGCATAGTGCATTGCAAATCACGACTACATTGTAGCACAATAGGCTGTGAACAGAAATATCTTGACAAGCGCCTTTAGCGTACATCTTTAATGTCTTTATGAGTAAAATAGATCCGGGAGGTCTCTCATGAAGAACATACTCAACACATTTAACAACAAAAATTGGTAATTTTTCTTAACCTTTAGTTTTTTAATTATTGCCATAAAATTAAGATATCCATATACCACTAACTTTTATAGTTGCACATACTCTAAAAGTCAATCGCCCTTCCGAATTACAGTTGCCTTATCGTTAACCTTCTCGTTAAACACTTGAAATATACCTGGAATCAGTGTTATAACCAGATCAACATGAACGACGTTTAATAGTGATTATATAAACAATAAGCCAATACCAACGTTTCAAGAACCTTCGCGCGTGACGGAAAAGATGCTGCCTAATGCCTTTAAAATTGTCGTCCTTTTTAACCATCATCCTTGACTAGCATTTAATTTACTGATTTTATAGAATGAGCAACTGGCAAAGAAAACTGGTCAGATGAATGTAGCAGCTTGAGATATTCCCTTATAACTGAGGAAAAATGTAAATAACATCATTATTATTGATTTCCAAACAAGTTCTATCAGGTTAATGCCAGTCGACAAATCATAATAAAAATGTGTGAAAGAAACTTGCATAATTGCAGAATATTTCACTCACTCACATACACACACACGCACAAACACACACACACACACACACACACACACACACACACACACACACAGACACATATATATATATGTATATCTTTATATATATAAATATATATATATATATATATATATATATATATATATATATATATATATATATATTTAAACAGATTACTTCAAGTACAAAGTAATGAAATATATTACTTAAGTTTCATGCATCTTGCAATCCTCAGATAGAAGTGAAAGGATTACTAGCTCGACACTCTTACATAATTATATGATTGGGACGAACCATTCTTTTTGTAGGTGGTGTTAAAATTCGATAAATAATATTTGTTTTGGTGGCAACATTTTAAAACCAACTCAGAGCGTGGTGCACGAGGCCAAAGTATCAACGGAGGACAAAAGAGAGAGGGTTTACATCGTCCTCACTCATAACACCTTCAAGACGCTACACTAACCATATGAAATCGTTCCGTAACGAGAGATACGAAAACGACACCTAGTTGTCAAAATTTGTATGGCATTTGAGAAATAAGGGCCAAGTCTTCGACATATCATGGTCAATCATTGATAAGGCATTAAGCTACTCTAACATGAACAAGCGATGTAATCTTTGTATATCAGAAAAGCTGCACATTATCAATGCTGACAAATCTACACTGTTAAACAAAAGCTCTGAGTTGGTTTAAAAATGTCGCCACCAAAACAAATATTATTTATCAAATTTTAACACCACCTACAAATAGAATGGTTCGTCCCAATCATATATGTAAGAGTGTCGAGCTAGTAATCCTTTCACTTCTATCTGAGGATTGCAAGATGCATGAAACTTAAGTAACAGATTTCATTACTTTGTACTTGAAGTAATCTGTTTATTTATAACGCTCTGCTTTAGCATTGAGCACTGTAATTTCCAACGAGGACATATGTATACTTCAATATATATATATATATATATATATATATATATATATATATATATATATATATATATAGAGAGAGAGAGAGAGAGAGAGAGAGATAGAGAGAGGACATCTGTATACTTCAATATATATATATATATATATATATATATATATATATATATATATATATATATATATATATATATATATATTTAGGGTGAAAACTTGTTAACAAGTAGAAAACAGGACTTTGGTGTTACTCAGAGTTTCACGCAACATGTGTTCTATGTAGGGATGATCAGATGATGATGATCACTACAGAGTACACATGTACCGTAAAATTCTGCGTAATGCTAAAGTCTTGTTGTCTTCTTGTTATCAACTTTTACCGTAAATAGCTCTGTCACAGGTATTTAACACGGTTTTACACCGTGAAGATTTTTTATTATTTACTGTCCACATAGTTGGCTGTACTCTAAGTAGAATATTCTGAACTTTGTCACCAGGACCAGCGCCATCACCTATGACGGAAGACCCAGCACCGAAAACAGAAGCTCCTGTAATGAGTTAGTATTAGAAAATTAATTATGTTGTAATATAATCAGTTATAACGTATTATTATCCTATACATAAGCATTTTGAGTCCAGCAGCATATGTTGTGTGCCTTGCAGTCTCATTATTTCTGTGAATATATATCCATAGAATACTGGTCTCTGCTGTCCTCCGTATTGTGTTTAAACAGACTTAAAGTAAGTGAACTTAAGTCTCGAGGGTTAGATATTGCAAACGCTTGCAATCCTATTTCCAATAATAGTAACACCCCTTTCATCAATGCAATATAGAACAATTACGGCAGATGCACACTTTGTTTTTAAACCTGTTCATTTGCTCATTTAATTGTTAAGATTAGACGAGATAATAGCTAAACTGTATACTGTGCGACATTCTTGACAGAACCTCTATAGAAGCTGTCAAAGTATTCCGTGGGTATTTTAAGTATAATTCATAGTTAAATTAATGAACTCACCAACTTCTGTAGCCAAGTTTTATGTACAAGGCCTACCAGTCACGACACATTCCGCTCATACCAAATAGCTGTCAACATGGGCGTGGTCATGCCAAATAGCTGTCAACATGTGCGTGGTCATTAACTAACTCTATCGTGAAATGTGGGTGTATAGAAAGGGATACACGCACATGGTCTGCAAACTAACATGGCAATTGCCAGTTAGACTGCTGAACAGTGCACATAGCGTTTGGTTTCACATGTGTGCTTGAAAAGACTGGATATGAACAAAAGTTTTGCATTGGACAAGAGGATTGTTTGACATTGCTTGATATGCTTAAACTTCTTTTAAACAAGCAACATTCTGCTAAAGTGACTTCAGTTATTTAATCATGACTTCCAATAGACCCTTTCCTCATTCAAATGGAAGTTACGTTACCATATCATTAGCATGGGTATTTGACCAAATCCCGCGGTAGAAGTCGCCCTGACATCGTAAATATCACAGACGTCCAATGACTAGCTGTGACCACATGACAGAAATCGGCGTATTTCAGAAGAAAACTGTAAAACAAAACTCAAGGAAATTCTTAAATCTAAGGTCTTAAGGTTGAAGGCAACAAACATGACCTCATCGTGACGGTATTATAGGCTATAGGTGAGACATCGGTAGTAAGCTTAGGATCGGACGGGCGATCAACATCAGCTTCGGAAGAAGATAGTCATGAAACAGAAAGAAATTTTGAATTGAACATATAACCGCATTTTGTTGCCGGCCAAGCCATGATTTTCCTAAATCTTTCTTGAAATAAAAAATAAATTCTCAGTCTGACTGACTTTTTTTTTAAATTCCGCACCACATGAAGTCAAGCCGTTCTTCCGTTCTTCTCATCTGATAAATACTTGTAGTAGAGCCACTTTGTTTTGATGTTTTCTATTGGCGTAAAATTGTCAATATGTGGAGTTCTGGTACTAAATTATTGACACGGCGTTCTAAAACGAAGTATACATCTAATTTGGCTAAAGCTTGTGAAAGACTCAAAGAAACCCTCCCATTGGAGGGACTCGTTGAGTCTCTTACGGTTCCCCTACTGCCATAGAAAAGATATCGATTGTCATGGACAACAGCTAAGAGCCATTCGTGCTGCCAACAAGACGGGAACGGACGGTTGAATTCGTTCTTGCTTGTTATGAATTTGCACTAAAAATAAACCCATAGTTTACATTTCGATTAACACCCAAATTATACACCAATTTGCTGAATACCCAACCCAGGCGGCTCGTACGTATACACACTGGCAAGTTAAGGAAATGCCCCCACCCCTGGCATTGTAGATAGTTATAACGCATGTAAAATAGAAAGGAATGATGTTCTCAGAAAATTGATGAAGCTTAGCCAAAACTTCTGTACGTTACACATGTTATTTTAACAAAAGACTAACTTATGACAAGGACAGAAAACAGATGTCAAGCGTAATTCAGAACTGGCATTGAGTCGTTGTGTCATCGGCTAGGAGTTAACTCAGCTCCGGCTGCGTACCGACGGTTGTCGTGATGCAGCTTGACAGCCGAACTTACTATAACAGTTCAACCAAACTGAAACCTAATATTTGAAAACGTAACATCTGAATTTTTATTATTATTATTATATTATTATTATTATTAGACTTTATTTAAACTCGATAGACTGTTGAGCCGAAGGCTCTTCTCACACAGTGTCGAGATACAAGAAATATACAATATGTACATTAAAAAAAAATATTAAAAAAAATATTCAAACTTTAAAGCATTTCGCGTGTCAAAATACGCACATCATCATGGATACCATTTGGTCATCAAAGTGAAGCAGACACGATGCAGATCACGCGATGGATCGGTTCGATTTTGTCAAAAATCAGAAATGGCATTTTTGCGAGGTGTGCTACGTACACTATACATGATATGATTAGTGTGATGATTTTAACGCTCGCCGGAAAGGGGCTAGTATTCCGTTAAACGGCAAAAATCGTTCAGACATACAGAAGTAGACTTTACAAACAATATCCCTGTCGATGAAGTTCCACAGGCTTGACTTTGACTACAGTGGAACCAGGTCAAACTGCCGACGTGCATATTATTACATTTGCGCAAGCAAACTGCAGGTGACATTGAGGAAAGGGTCTATTGCTTTTACATATGTGAGAAAGTACTTAATAACGTGTGGAAGTAAAAGTAACATAGAACGTTATTGCCAATGAAATTATGTGCTGTACGCGTCAAATATGGTATTTAAAGTAGACAGCGTTTCTATTTCAATTCCCTCTTTCAGTTCTTCAAATTTTCAAACACACTCTGTCAAATCTTTCAACCTTTTCAAGAGGCTTTTCATAACGTAGCTTAAGAATGACGATTGGCTACGAAATGATCATTTTAAAAGTCTTCAAAATACATCAGTACATTCAACATAGATACTCATGACAAATGCATTTTATCAACAAAGAACCATCAAATGAAGTTTACCATGAAACTGATGGCAGCGATTACCGTGGAACTGTTTCAACAACTATTAATGGTAGAACATGTCAAGAATGGACAGAACAGAACCCGCATTCCCACAGCAGGACTCCAGAGAATTATCCAAACTCAGGACTTGGAGAACATAACTACTGTCGTAACCCTGACGGCGTGGACGATGCTTGGTGCTACACAACCGATGCTTCGGTTCGTTGGGAATATTGTGATATTGGTAAACCAGCTGAAAAAAGTGGTATGTGTGAGTTTTCGTTCTCATCCCTGAATGTAAAGGGTGCTTATCATAATGTAGAAGTAGGTTGAATGTCTTAAGTCCTCGTGGCATCAACGCATCGTTGTAAATAGTTCGTGTTTAGTATCATTTACGATAGTGCAGTTTGTGGCATGCATACTCCATTGTAATCAAGACTGTATCGTACAACGATAGGCTCTGAACGGAGGTATCTAGACAGGTTCCCTCAACCGACTTTATTCGTATCTTTATGAGTAAAATATACGAAGACGGGGCAAAGAGTTCTTGATAACAAGAATAGGATTAACACGCTTTAAAAACAAATTTCCACTTCTAACTTAAATTTATCATATTCTTTCAGCTTTAGTTTAGGGTAAGCCAGATGTATTTTCCAGAATAAGCACCAAGTTTCGTAACTGACACTTTTGAAGAAATCATCATTTTCAAGAATTTGACATAATATTAAAATATTTGACAAAGCAATCGATCAACCTGGCCATTTGGCCTTTGGAAGGATAAAATTAGACTCTTTGTTTTTTGAATTTGTAATTTTACACTCAGAATAGACTTCTGAGAGCCCGAACATTAAATAACTTTCTATAATACAATTGCTTGTCTGTAGGGATCTAGGTGTACCATTATTTTCCCAAAATACCATTCAAACATGCAAAACTATTACATTATTATGTAAGTAATTAAAAAGGGACAAAAACGTGTTGCGCTAGATAATTATGCATTGCTAATCATTTTTTGAAAAAATGACTGTGGTCACCAACTTGATTCTATTTGATTTCTGATTGTGTTACTATAGGCAGAGCTTTTATATTATTATAAATTTGCAAACCTTTCCAATTCAATGTAGGAAAGTTAAGGCTGATAGATATCATAGTTGATAAGCCGAGAAACTTTCATCATTTTGATGATCTTTTGTGAAATTGATACTTGGCAAATTGCAGATTTCATTAATGTTACTTCGGTTATTACAGGAAGTGGTCTTTCAAAGTTGTGCAACTCAGAATGATCGTGCCAATTTACAATATTTGTTATGTGTACGCTTCTGCATAGCTATCATTGACCCTGTCTGTATATACCCGACCGTCCATATCAATATTACTGTGCAAAACATTCGTTTTCATAATTAGTTTCAAATTTAATAACCATGGCCTGTGTTATGTTCTTAAATCGTTAAATCATCTACTGCACGACAATTATTCCAATTCTTCGTGAAATGCTTTCAAAAAAATGTCTGTATATTGTAAACAAGTGCTCGGGAATCCTCAGTCATCATAAAATTAAGAAATGCAAAATATAATTATACTTAAGTTCTTTAGTCAGACTTTCATAATAATAAATTTCTGTATCTCTATTCACTTTCAAAATGTGCAGTTTTCAGTTATCAGTTTATCATTTTTTCAAGTACACCCTGACAAATCTCCAACTCCAGAGGCTTTTCTAAAATTATCCTGAAGATGCTAGCTGATAACAGTAAGCATGACGATTTTTAAAATATTGCATGGAAATCAGTTAATTCAGCATCGATATTCATGACCAATTCATTCCATCTACTCAGAACCATCAAATGAAGTTTATCATGAAAGTGACGGCAGCGATTACCGTGGAATTGTTTCATCAACTATAAATGGTAGAACATGTCAAGAATGGACAGAGCAGAACCCGCATTCGCACAGCAGGACTGGAGAGAATTATCCTAACTCAGGACTTGGAGAACACAACTACTGTCGTAACCCTGACGGCGTGGACGGTGCTTGGTGCTACACTACCGATGATTCGGTTCGTTGGGAATATTGTGATATCGGTAAACCAGCTAAAAAAGACGGTATGGACTAGTTTCAATTCTAGTGTCTGAATGTAAAGGGCTGTAGTTCATAGGCCAATGCAGGCTGAATTTCTGTAGTTTTCGTGGTATCAATGTTTTAATTATAAACGGCTTGTGTTAGTATATTTAACAACAACGTAGTTTGTGCCATGTATAGTGCACAGTAAGTGAGGCTACCAACAATTCCCCTTGTTTTGTTCACTGAGACATTTTTTGCTAAAGGCTTTTTCAATTTTATCAGTTTCTGAACAATTTTTAACTTGCAATTTAAGTTCAGGACTATGTTGCAAAATTATTGATTGTGTTTACAATAAAGAGTAAATTGAATGAGAAGTTGATTTTTGGAGGTGCTAAAAATTGCACACTTGTCAAGATAAAGTTATCAGCAATTAAGATGGTCTCAATCATACCAACTGTCAGACATACAAATTTCCTTTGTTACGAACATTAAAAAAATAAATACCCTTTCTTTTGCCAACACAGATGCAACTTATTCCCTTAGTTTCCTTGAAAATATGTGTATGGCTGTAAAAAATCTATGTCGACAAAATTATAAAATTGCTATCTCCTCCGCGGAAAAAAGTCGAGTTGATCTTCATATTATTCACAGTGAGAAATCAGAAAATTATGATGATCAGAACTATGTTGCCAAAATTTCGAAATATGGACCGAGTTGTTCTGTGTACAGAAGAAATTTGCTTCAGTTCAGTGAGTGATCTCCGTGTGTACAGATCATGGAGCATTTTGGGTAGCCTCACTTACTGTGTAGTGCATGGCCAAATAAGACTGCATTGTAGCACGAAGGGCTCTGAATGACCTCATTTGTACTGTTTTGAGTAAAACACATTTGGGGGGGAAAGAGATTCTAACATCAAGATATGCTAAACGTGCTTTTAAAACAAAATTTTCACATCAAATTTAAATTCATTAGGTTCTTTATGCTTATTTAAGGCTCAACAAGACTGCATTGTCTAGAATCAACATCACGTTTTATTTAGAAAAAGACTTTTCAGAACTCACATTTTTGAACTTATCAAATTTGTCAGAAAGTTGACAAAAATCGGCCAATCTTGCCATACTGCCTTAGTAGATAACTTGAAATAAGACCTTTAATTTTTGAATCTGTACGTTATTTAGATAGCAAAGAATTGGCTTTTAAGAGCCGGAACATTAAATAACTTTGACGTCTGACGGGATGTACGTCCATCCATATTTAACCCCCCCCCCAAAAAAAAACGGTTAAGGAAGCAAAACTATAGCATTGTTAGGTAAGAAATTAAAAGGACACAAAACATGTGTTGCACTATGTGCTTATGCGTTCCTATTTTTGTGAAAAGGCCTGTAGTCATCTACTAAATTCGATTTCATTTCCGATTATGTTATTATAAGCAAAGCTTTTAGGTATCGGTTTTATTAGTTTCTCCATATGTATCATTGACCCTGTTTGTAGGTTACCGACTGTCTATATGAATATAACTCTTCAGCACATTCAGATTGATACTATTATTGTCATATTTAAAGTCATCACTATCATTATTTCAATAGCAAGTGTTATATTCTTGATCTATTCAATCATCTACTTCACGACAGCTATATCAGTTGTTCTTGAAGGGCTTTGAAAACTGTCTTGATGTTGTAAACATCGATCCGAACTTTTCATTCATTATAACATTAGCAAATCCTTCGGTAGTACCTTTCATAATAATAAAGTTATTTATTTGAATTCACTTCAAAAATGTACAGATTTCAGTTATCAGATCGTCATTTTTTCAAGTACGTCCTGACAGATTTCATACACCTTTGTAAAGGTGTTTCTGAACGTCAGCTGAAAACGGTAACTGATTATAGTAAGCATGAGTATTTCCAAATATTGAATTTACATTAGTTAACGAAGAATGGATGTAAATAACAGTTCATTTTATCTACATAGAACCATCAAATGAAGTTTATCATGAAACTGATGGCAGCGATTACCGTGGAACTATTTCAACAACTATAAATGGTAGAACATGTCAAGAATGGACAGAGCAGAATCCACATTCCCACAGCAGGACTCCAGACAATTATCCAAACTCAGGACTTGGAGAACACAACTACTGTCGTAACCCTGACGGCGTGGATGGTGCTTGGTGCTACACTACCGATGATTCGGTTCGTTGGGAATATTGTGATATTGGTAAACCAGCTCGAAAAGGTGGTATGTACGACTTTCCATTCTAGTCCCTGAATGTAAAGGGTGCTGCTTATACGCCGCAAGCAGGTTGAATATCTGAATTCCTCATGACATCAATGCTTTGATTATGTATGTGTGGTGTTAGTTTACAACCTTGCAGTTTGTGGCATGCATTATCATGGCTAATCAAGAATACGTTGTAGCACTATATACTCTGAACGGAAATATCTTGACAAGTCATTTAAGCCGACGTTACTCGTATTTTTATGAGTAAAAGATATCCGGACGTGCAAAGATTCTGACATCACGAATATGCTAAACACGCTTTAAAAATAAAATTTCCACTTCGAACATTAATCCATCAGGCTCTTTAAGCTTTAGTTGAGCGTTATGAAGACTGCATTGTCCAGAATCATCACAATGTTTTATAAGGATGTGCATGGTCATTTAAATTTCTCTATCGTCCAATGCGCACAACATTGATACTAGCAAAGTTGTCTTCGAGTGACAAGAGCAGCTGAACGCCATCTATACTTACTGTTTACCAGTATGAAAACGAATTCGTTATATGTGCACAGTACATGAACAAGTGATAGCATTTTTGTAAAAGTGTATATATTTTTATTTTGTGTTTTTTCCCAGCTCGCGCCGCATGGCACAAAAGGCAGCGTAAGCGGCTCTCAGATATGTTTGCATCACTGCAATAAGATTATAGTAAAATTTTGACGTGATAGAGGCTACACTTGCAATACAAAATTACGTGTGATTACGTCTTCTCATAACATATCAAATACACCCTCTACGCTACAGTAGCTGTCTTGTCAGCTCTAGCATTAAAGTTGTGAAATTCATTTGGAATCCTTGTCATAAACAGGTGAACATTTGCTCTTAGCAATGTAGAGTATTCTGACGGTTAAATGTTGTTTTCAGCAGAACCAACACCACCACCAATAACGAAAGCCCGAGGAACTACAAAGAAAGTTCCTGTAGTAGCTTGGTCCTAACACATGAGTCATTTTTCGAAGCAATATAGTTTAAAAACTAGGAAATCCCACGTTCAGTGCCTTTCATAAAATATAATAGATTCAACATCGATATTCATAAGTAAGAGTCAAGCTTTGATCAAGGCATCTTTACTGCCCTTTTACCTGTTTTCGTTTAACTTTTGTAAACATAGAATTGGTATCATTGTTAAATTGACATGAACAATGTTTTATATTGATTGCAAGAACACAATTTTCAATGACACAGAACAAGTAGTCATAAAGAAGCAAATACAATCATTCATATGGCTAAACATACTGACATATTCTGCCGTTTGTTATCGAAACTAGCACTCTTGACTAACAGTACTAGACTAATCTAGCATTAAATCCATTCATAATTTTGAAGGTTCAATTTATACCATTTAATAACAAGATAGATATAGCATGTTCAGCTAGTTCATTGTAAACCAACATAATTAACACAGATTACCTTTGATCGTATGGATCATTGATAAATGATAAATCATATAATAAAAGGATGCTTTAAATTATGCCAGAATATTTGGCTTCATGAATGTCAATATCACATGATATCTACGGGATTAGGACATTTTAGCCAATCTCGCTACATGAAAACTGGTTTAAAAGATTAAGGGTTGTATACGTAGCCTGGGAAGCAAGTTTAGTTACAGTAAGCAGGATCACTATTTTTCAAATTTTGAATATATATCAGTAAATTTAGCATACACATTCTCGGAAAATACATTTTATCTACTCAGAACCATCAAATGAAGTTTACCATAAAAATGACGGCAGCGACTACCGTGGAACTGTTTCAACAACTATAAACGGTAAAACATGTCAAGAATGGACAGAACAGAACCCTCATTCGCACAGCAGGACTCCAAAGAATTATCCAAACTCAGGACTTGGAGAACATAACTACTGTCGTAACCCTGATGGCACGCCCGGTGCTTGGTGCTACACTACCGACGTATCGGTTCGTTGGGAATTATGTGACATTGGTAGACCAGCTGAAAAAGGTGGTATGTATGATTTTCCAATCTAATGCCTGGATGTAAAGGACTACTGCTTATAGGTCGCCAGCAGGTTTCATTTCTTGATCGCATGTTGCAGCAATACTTACATTATATATATTGCGTGTTATTGAATATGACGATAATGCAGCTTGCGATATGCGTAGTCCTTTCTCAATCAAGACAACATTGTACCATGATAGGCACCGAATAGAAACATCTGCATCAGTTTTGTTTGCCGACTTTATCAGTATCTTGATGACTAAGATAGATCCTTATATGAAGAATGTGTTTGTGCTTAATGTTCTCCAAAAACAAGGCTTGCTTTTGAACTTCAAGTTATGATGTTCCTGAAGCTTCAGTTGTATATTAAACGATGAAATTTCAAAACTGATGTATCTCATTTATTTAAAGTTACACATGTTAGGTCAATGTTCCTTCTACACTTGTGTTGCTGCCTTGTCAGCCTTCTCAGTGACATAAATTTACTGCCCAAAGCTTTCAATGACCCTTTGATCCAGACTAAGCTAAATTTTAATTAATTCGTTATATAAGGTTCAATCTGTAATGAATTATGATCAAATTGACAAAACTGGTTAAGATATTCCCTATTAAAGAAGAAAAATTCACATAATTATCATGGCTTTCCCAACGTTCTATCATGTCAATGGTAATTGATAAATTATATCATATAATGTGTGAACGAATTTTTGCATAATGCGAGAATATTACAATATATAAATATCCATACCACCAATATCCACCAATATTGATGTCTAATCTCTGATGAATCGTGACAGAATTAAATAAGTTGAGAAGCATTACATATTTTGCGAAAATAACAACTTTACATATTAAAAACGGTCAAAGTTTTAACAATCATGTGCTTTCATATACTGCCTGAAAACAATGTAGACATCTTACAATAATTACAGTCAAGGTTATATTTATTGAAGGACAGTTTTTCAACAGCACCGAGAAGTAAGTGTCAAAAGACTGTTATAGCTGCTCAATGTAGATGTCGGCGAGCAAAAAATCAACGTGTTTGAGTGTCATTAAAAACATATTCTCTAAGTATTATATTGCATTCTTACGTCATTTGTAAGTTTAGTGAGAAAATCAGCTTTTTTATGCTCTACCAAATACTTTTTACATACTCTGGCCCCAACAGCAAGTATACCTACAGCTAAAGCCAATAGTCAGTGACTTTGTACATGGTAATGAGCGCTACTTTGAAACAAGCAAAACATCGCCTTCGATTGGCATGAGCAGTTGAACGTCATCAATACTTACTGTTTACATCGATTAGAAAGTACTCATTGTATATGCGTACAGCATCACTGGTATTTTTGCAAAACTGTATATTCTTTTACTTCTTGATTTTTTATTGCGAGCTCTCGCAGCACGCTGCAAAGTCGGTGCAAACGGTTAACCGATATACGTTGATCACTGCAATATGATAAAGATACAATTTTAACCGCATAACAGCTTCCGTTGCAATCCGGCAATACTTGTGAGTGCGTCGTCTCATATCTTGCCCAACCTATATTTAAGCAATACAGCACACCCAGCGAGATTATGCCACAAGATTTTGATCAGCTCACGACATACATGCACGAGCGATGAAGTGAACTGGTCAAAATCGAGTGGTATACCATCGCTGGGTGTGATTTATTGCTATTATATCATAACAGTATATTGAAATTCTGGCGTGGAACGTAAACGGATTTTTGCTCAAGCTGAGAGCTCGCGCGTATGCCAGCAGTGGTATATCGCCGATGCACAACGGTTCTTAACGCGTCTCGGCCAATCAGATCACTGTTTTTGCGCAATCAATGTACTGGTATGATATAATAAATAATGTTATACTTTGATCGCAATTTGCACTCACGGAAGTTACGTGACGAAGATAATTTGGAATTTGGAATCCAATGCAATGCAACATATATTTATGATTAGGACAAAATATTTAACGATCTTTATAACATGTGACAAGGGTTACCGGCAGAATGGAAGTAAGCAGGTTGCAGTGTTAAGGCCATGAATAAGGGCAGGACTTTGGAGCTGGCACACGAGAAACCCGAAAATATTATTCAAACAACAAAACCACCTTGAACAGCGAACTGCCACTTTCAACTGAAATCACTTATCTAATGAACGCGCGCGAACGCACGCATGAACATGACTATATATAAATCCCCTGGAACGTAACTATAAAAATCAGTAACAGATGAGAAGTGACATTACAATCAGGACAAACACATAAATAAAAAAAAAACAATGCGGGAAATTTTATGCATCCATATGCCTTGAACGCTGGGAAAATTAAGTGCATGATGTTGATGATAACGATGATGATGACATTCCATAGTTGTGACTGAATATCAATTGTTACAAAAGGGCTGAAGAAACAAAAACTAGAGAAGGCTAAAATTAAAACAAGTAAAACGATTGGCAGCAATAGAAAAAATGGTTCAAATTTATCAAAAGCGGCAGGTGCCCTATACCTGAAAGTTGCAATTTTACAAACATGTTAAAAACAAGTAATAGATTATCTTACATTTGCTGATTATAGCAACATTTCTAAACGTTCCTATTCTCATATTTCTAATACTGTCATGTGTGCTTAAGTTGGTTGCAGTACAAAGTTATGTAAAAAAACTTATAACTACATACTACTACATTCTCAGTTATTTATTAAAAGATATTCTTGAAATAGTCCTGAAAGTTGCCGTCAAAGTAATTTTATAGCTGTCTAAAGCTTGCAAAAATCAACACGCTTGAAAGTCAAAACACAATATTCTGCTGTTGAACTGTGTACAATGTCATTGTACCTAAATTTAATCAATTACATCCAATTCTTTTGGTTCTAACGAACATTATAGGTACTAGGGCCCAAAAGTAACTATACATTCAGCTTGTACCAAATAGGCAGCCAATATATACATGGCCATTCAGTTACTCTGCCGACAAATGCAGATGTATAGAAAAGGGGTACCCACACGGCAAACGTGGTGCTCAAAATTATTCTTTGTAAACAGTAAGCATCTTCATAAAAAATATCTTCATATGACTGGAGCAGGTTAAGTACTCATTATATGTGCACAGTATAATCAAAAGTGCAATTTTTTTGTAAAACTTCCACTTTCTCTCAGAATCGTCCTTTAGATAACGATAACCATGCAATTTTGTATTTTTCGATGTACCATAATATTCCGCATCGATATTCATGAGTGATACATTATATCTCTCAAGGACCACTGAGTGAAGTGTATTATAAAAATGACGGTAGCGATTACCGTGGAACTGTTTCAACTACTGAACATGGTAAAACTTGTCAAGAATGGACAGAACAAAGTCCTCATTCGCATACAAGGACCCGAGAGAATTTTCCGAACGCAGGACTTGGACAACACAACTACTGTCGTAACCCTGATGGCACGTCCGGTGCTTGGTGCTACACGACACATCCATCAGTCCGTTGGGAATTATGTGACATTGGACGACCAGATAAAAATAGTGGTAAGTAGGCGTTTCCCTTTAAGTGCCTGAACGTGAACGGGGACTTCAGAGCACTTAAATTTTGAGGTCGTCAGGACATCAATATTTTTATGATATGCAGTTCAAGGCAATGTATGTTAACACAATTGGTAATTGCCATTGGTATATGTAGTTCCTGCTCAATCACTATAAACGGACACATCTGCATTCTTTAGCCGGTTCATTAGTATATTTAGTCCCCACGGACACCGTCCGGGGGACATAGGTTTGGTCATGTCCGTCCGTCCGTCCGTTCGTCCGTGCGTCCGTCCGTTCACGCAGATATCTCAGAGATGCCTGGAGTGATTTCATTCAAACTAAGGACAAGGATTATTTCATATGTCATACATATGCAAGTCGATTTGTTTTCTTATACGATCTAATATGGCCGCCAGGCGGCCATTTTGTTATGATTTTTTCATGTACGGAGCCATAAATCAAGCACATCTCAACCGATTTTATTCAAAATTGGTACAAGGACATTGACCTATATCATACATATGCACGTCAATTTTTTTCACGATATGATCCAATATGGCGGCATGGCGGCCATTTTGTTTCAATTTTCTCATATACGGAGCCATAAATCATGCACGTTTCAACCAATTTTATTCAAAGTTTGTACAAAGACATCGACCTATGTCATAAATATCCACATTGATTTGTTTTGTGATACAATCCAATATGGCCGCATGGCGGCCATTTTGTTACGATTTTTTCATGTACAGAGCCATACCTCAGGCACATCTTAACTGATTTTATTCAAAGTTGATACAAGGACATTGACCTATATCATACATATGCACTTCAATTTGTTTCACTATGTGATCCAATATGGCCGCATGGCGGCCATTTTGTTACATTTTTTACATGTCCTTAGCCATAACTCAGGCAGGTCTAAACAAATTGTATTGCATCAAACTTTATTGGTGATAATCTGTCAGTGTTAGGATAGGATGAAAAAATGTTTGGCAGCATCCTGTTGATTAAGTACTAATTGATTCATTTTAATGACTTTTTGTAATTAGTATGGCGGCTTACATTTGTTTCATGTTTTCACCACCATGGAATTCATTTTTGACCATTAAGCTCAATCTGTATCGCAGTATTTTTCACCACAGACCTAATTAATGAAGAAGACTTTTCCTCTCAAAGGACTTGTAATTAAAGTACAAGTGGGGACTGTGTTATTGTCAATGACTTGTTATCACTAAATTAAATATAGATCGGTATGGACAAAGATATCACATACCAAATATGCTACAGACATTTTTCGTTTTGAACTGAAACGTATAAGCTTCGTTAAACTTTAGTTCCAACCCGTCGATAAATGTTAGAGTTTAAAGTTACGCATTTTTGCCGCCATGTTAAATATTTTGTTGAAAGATTAATAACCTTTGGAATAGGTGTAGTAACATGAACCGTTTTTTGATATTAATTGCAGGAGCACAGGACACGTAATCATTAAAAGCACATTCAATCATTCAAATAAATACAACTAGATATATGCTGCCATACGTTTTCAAAATCAGCATTATAAAACTCACAGTACCTGACTCAACTAGTATTAACTTCATTCGTAGCTAAGTCTAATGATAAGATAGATATAGCTGGTTCAGCTATAAACTAGCATAAAATACACTAAATTACCATATATTGCTTTGTATTTTTTTGGACAATGGTAACTGATAATCCATATCACAGGTAACGTGTGAGAATTGCCTTCGATAAAGCAAAATTCATTGATTACATGAATATCCATATCGGAATATATTTACAGAATTTCGAAATTTACACCGTATCGATACTCCAATAAATTACGATAGAATAAATTCAGTTTATTTGGGATAGATTTTTACAATAATAACATATCATATATGTAAATAACGTGCAGTTACGGGTTTTTTAATCTTTTGCTTATTATACTGCCTGAAAAGAAACCAGACACTCCCTGTATTGAATCCAAATGATTTAGTTTACAGTTAAGAAGTTGTTGAATATAACGAACGCTAACTAGCAGTGTGACAATTTATTCAGTGGCAAATGTATGTTTGTGTAATCTATTAACATAATGGGTTGCTTAGTATAGTATTCTTAAAGTATGACTCTCGATCTTTCAGCAGAATCTACGACACCACTTGTGACAAAATCCCTAGCAACCACGACGAAATTTCCTATGGCAGGTAAGTGCTTACACATGGATCGATTTAGCATATAAAATGGTATCAACCTTCTGGACATCCCCTGTTAACAACAACAACATTACCTTACGTGTGGTGAATGACCGTTATAAACTCAACAAGCAAAAAAAGTTTTGTTTTCATTTTCTGTAACTCCTTCAAAATGTCTCAGAGAGAAGTTTTGCTGGCTACACAGATAGATCATGCGATAATGAATGTAAAGACGACTCTGTCGTCACAATTTCCGTAAAACATTATACTAGCATTGAATAACTCTAAATATGTTTAATTATGTAATTTATATCAATTTTACAGTCCATATTCAAGGTAAATGTTTTTTCCATCGATGACAATTGAATTAAGTCGATATTTCCCAGTATTTTATTCATTTTAAGTAATGTATTACCCACGTTTTCTTCAAAGAGACAGTTCTACATGCTGATGTATAGTTAATTTTTTTGATTTACAACACGCGTCACTCCCAAACTCTTTAGTGATGCATCGCATGAGATGTGTCATTTTGATGCAGAGACATGCAAAGTGTCATTTACTAGTGAACACTTTTGGATAACAGTACGTATAACTGTATAAGGTAGGGGATTTGATCCCTTGGATCAAGTTTAGGGGGGTTTACACGTGTGAGTTAAGTCCGGAGTTGACACCGGAATAAATTTAAACCTGTGTCAGTTGGACGTGTGAACAGACAACACCGAACTAACAAAGAACTAAATTAATTCGGTGTCGGAGGGCTGGTCCAGGTTCGGTGCTCCGTTCTAAACAATGGCCTATTTACACGTGTGACCAGAACACCGAACTAAACGCCGAACTAAATCCTGTCTTTGGGCTGGTGGTCATTACCACAATGGACGGTGTTCAAGTAAGCTCTCACGATCGCGGCCACAATTGGCTGCAGGAAGAGATCAGGCTACTAATGTCAATCTGGAGAGACGAAAA